>BJBW01005591.1:160161-339628 GCA_004320125.1 Scolopax mira
GCCTGCAGTGACAGGATGAGGGGCAATGGGTTTAAACTGTAGAAAAGCAGATTTAGATTGGATTTTAGGAATAAGTTCTTTATAATGACGGTGGTGGAACATGGGGACAGGTTGCCCAGGGAGGTGGTTGAGGCCCCTTCCCTGGAGACATTCAAGGTGAGGTTCAACAAGGCCCTAGGTAACCTGGTCTAGTTGGGGGTGTTCCTGTGACTGCGGGGGGGTCAGACTAGATGACCTTTGAAGGTCCCTTCTGGCCCAGATGATTCTATGATTCTATGATTTTTTTACCCCACCACCCATTCAGACCAACTAGGTGTCCACCATAGCTACTAGGAGTCTTGTCTTCAATTTTCATAGAATCATAGAATCATCTAGTTTGGAAAAGATCCTTGGGATCATCGAGTCACACCATCTACCTAGTCTACAGAGTTCTCCCCTACACCATATCCCCCAACACCACATCTAAACGACTCTTAAACACATCCAAGGATGGTGACTCAACCACCTCCCTATTCCAGGGCAGCCTATTCCAGTGTCTGACCACTCTTTCTGTGAAGAATTTCTTCCTAATGTCCAGTCTAAACCTAAACCGTGTTGTAGCTTGACTCCATTCCCTCTTGTTCTATTGCTAATCGCTTGTGAGAAGAGACCAGCAACAACCTCCCTACAATATTCTTTCAAGTAGTTGAAAAGGCTACTAAAAAGCTACTAAAAGTTCAAGTAGTTTTGATGAACATTTATGTACTCAGAAAGATACAGCCAGTGGCTGATGGGATCACAGGCTGGTATGACTGAAGGTCTATTATAGTTTATGCCTGAAACTTGCTGTATTTGAAAAATAGCCACTGATAAAACTTGAGGATTTAGTATGCAGGTAAGATTTACAAGCAGATTTAACCCCTGCAGGGAGAAATGTTACATTTTCTGGAGGAAAATTATATCAAAAAGTATGTATCATCTAATGGGAAGCAACACCAACTAACACATAGGCACCAAAATGTGGATTTCTCCACCAGTGCAAGTAAGGATTTTTAGGTAAGCTGTACTGGGCTAAATGTGCTACTAACTTAAAGTACAAGGTAACCCAAACAAAGCATTTTTTGTCTACTTCCCACAATAATCTTGTGCTACCAAATACAACCAGGTGCTAGATTTTGTCAGAGCATAAATCACATATCATTTACCAAACACATGGGTATGTGGGGAAGCATTTCACTAAGGTACAATTCTGTGACTTCTGCAAAATGGAAGCATGAGCTCTTTCTATGGGCATGGGATTAAAATTTCTGTGCTTATTTTTCCATGGACCTAAAGACAAGAACAAACATTTTTAGAATCAGGATCTTGGTAGTGAAGACTGTGTTATGTTTTACACGGAGGAACACATTAAACACTTGTTCTGTGTGACTCTTCAGTTATTACAAGAAATGTCTGCAAAGACAGAATACAATACAGAGGCAAAAAACACCAGTTCCACATCCATCTGTAAATTCCAATTTCTCTGCCCACCTGTAGGTTGTTATACTTACCAATATTGCAATACCTTCCTGCATAATTTCCTTTGCAATCACATACTATTTTCCCACTGAAGGTAATCATTTTACATTCTCCACCATTCATGCAAGGATCATGAACACAATCTGCAAACAGAAACCAAAAATCAAACCAAACTATTCAAGAGAACTTGTCCATCTTAACTTACATTAATACACCTTCTCCAGGCATATAAATTTTGGGGAAGTTTTTCCTTTTTTACTCATCTCAGACCTACACTTGTTATAAATTGACAAAAAGGAAACTGTTGATTTCTGCCTACCAAGGTCTGTCTCACTGTTTTTACTTTTATTGGATAATGTCAGCCTAGCTATTGAAAAATATTTCCAATGAACAATGGGTAAAATGGGGGTGGTGATTATTATTACTAGTGGGGATGGTGGTGGCACTAGCATTTCTTTCTGTACAGAGGGTTCTGCCAATTCCAAGTTTTCCACTGAGCTGCATTAAAATTTATAATAATGTATCTAGCAGTAAGCTCAGTTAAATAATTAGGATCTGTGACTGGGAAGTATTAAGTCCTATCAAATTTCCCAACTCTCCCATGGACTCCCAACATCCTAGAAAGCCACCAACTCTCTTCATGCTTTAGTTTCCAATTCTGTAAGGTGGGAATAAAAGCATCTACCTATTTCAAAGTGCTCTTTTACTCAGTACTGTAAGTTACTTGGGGGTATGGGGAGCATGAAAGTCAGCCAGGCTGAATAACTGAATAACAGAAAATATATATAGGTGAGGCATATGTTTTTCTTGCTACCATCTCTTCTTCCAACAGGGGGGTGCTGTGATGGCTTCATCAGATAAATGACAATGCGGAGCACATGCCCTGCAGCTAGCGGGCCAGCTGTGTCCTGGGAGTCCCAAAACGAGGAGGAGGCTTCAGAACTCAGGAAGCACCACCCCAGCCAAGAATGGGTATGTCAAGCCAAAAATCATGGGGACTCTGGGGTCGATGCAGGCAAATGGGATCCTGGAGGTGGGTAGAGTTTACACGCTGGCAACCCAAGAGTGGGATAGGCTTGGGAAAAAAATCCTAGATGTGAAACAGCAATATGAAGTGATTGTAGGTGTGCAGGGGAAGAGTAGAGGAGGGTGTGCCTCTTGGGAATTTTACAGTTTTGGAAGATAGTTCACAAGGTCAAGAAGTTTACCACTTCTACTATATAAACGGTTGCATATTGTTACATGCTGCAGTTCAGGATTGCATTCCTGGTGAAGAAAGCACTGAGCTGTGTCCCTAAAATTCAGATTAATGCATGTAGTTGCTTCCTCAAACAAGGATGGACAGCTTGAAGTGATTTCCTGGGTCAGCATTACTACTCACCCTACATTATTACTCAAGGTAAGGGGAGGGTACATGAGCTGTGAGAGCAGCATTACTGTGTATAACATGTTTTGGTACCCTTGCTGTCCTTTATTCCCCCTCCATGCAGGCCAGCAGCTGCAATACAAAATAGTGCCTTACTCCTGTATTCGACACGCTCGCACTCGGTCTGGCCGCTCACACACGTGCACTGCTCCACAGCTCCTTGTTGGACTCTTGACCAGCTCACACCCGCGTCAAAGAACTCGTAGAGACTGTTGTCAAAACATTTCTCTAAAAGACAGTTTAAAAAACAACACAAGCTTTCTGAGGTTATTTTATGCAAGGATTGGGACTGCAGTCTCCATCTTTCCCTGCTCATCTCATTTTTCCTCTTGAGCAGACATATGCTTGTTGACAGTTGGTGATTTTCAAGCAAGCCTGCCTCCACAGTGCAGAGCCACTAAGCCACTAGAGCAGCAGCTCCAAGGACCTCCAGGCAGTGGTGGCTTCCTCCTAAAGCCCTGTGAGCATGACACTACCACCATTACTTAAGCCCTTCCAAAAGGTCACACAGCAAACACAACAAATAAAATCAGTGGTATATATACTTGTGTCTGTCCCAGTTTACTGCATCCTCCACAGATGATGGGCTGTGCTGGAGACAGCGGAGCTCCAGGACTGAAAGAGTCTTCTCTGCTTATGTTGGGAGAGAAGTCTAGAGCTGCAGGGAAAAGCAAGCACAACTGAAAACCCTGAGTGTAAAATCCCAATCCCTCACTGGATGTGCAGTAAATTGGGAGTGACACCACCATAAAATTGGAAAAATAAACCAAACAAAACTTTTTGGCCTGACTCTTCCCTTGGGAATGCCCCCCCTCCCAAAAGTGGAATAGCTGCCCAGGTATAAAATTGACATCACACTAAAAGCTACAATGGATCCATGTGTGCATATACATAAGGGATAAGGCGTCACCTGAAATTTTATTGTTCTTTCATGTCTTCCAGCCCTGCCTACTGAATTATATTATTAGTCATTTCCAACCATATAAGTGATATTTAAATCTTAAAAACAGCACAGGGAGAGGAAGAGGCTCTTTGTGTTTCCCATAGCTTAATATCTCACTGGCTCAGGGCATGCTTGGATTTATAACTGCATAATCAAGCTATTTTCAGCTGTCCTGTCAGTAATGGATTGTCTGTCAGAACCATTTGGAAATCTGCCTACACAAACATTCATGCTGCAGTGCTTTCTCCCATCACAACAGCACTACCTTTTCATTAAGCAAACAGTAATGAACTCTACTTACTGCTTGTATTTCATGTAGCAACACCCGTGGAAGGAGATACTTACTCATCTGACAATCCTTGCCCGTGAATTCCTCGGGACAGGTACAGTGGTACATCCTGTAGCCATGAGCAAGAGAACAGGTCCCTCCATTTTGGCAAGGGTTGTTTGCACAGGGATCTAGACAGGCCACATAAGAAGTTGTTGTTAATAGGTGCCAGATAAGCCGTGCTTTGTTGTGTTACACGTCGGCTTGGTTTACATGAGCCATTTTGGTTGCACGGTGGTTTCAATAACTCCTAGTAATCTAAAACAATGTTTATCCAACCGATTTACGTTGATTTTGTGTCCAGCTGGATAGCACCTATATTTATCCAGCATTTAAAAAACGCATCGTAAATCACTGAACTGGACCTTCTCCGCCAGAGTAACTTGTCCAAAGGTGGTAGGTCCAGTCATGGGTGAAGTTGCCAGAGCGGCCGCTGTGGCGAGGAAGAAGATGGGAGGAATGCCCACAAGATGGAGCTGTGCCTTTACACTGGGGAGGGAAGGCTGCAGCTCTGCCTCTGCCCGCGTTGCTGCCCCGCAAACCCTTCCCGATTCATCAGTGACTGGGATGGTGCAGCCCCCTTTCAAATTGCACAAAGGACAACCCTCGACAGGGGAATTTGCCATGGATTTGGGGATTTTGAGTAAAATGAATGGAACAGCTGGAACACAGGAAAAATTTTGAAGCAAAACAAGGGCACATCCAAGTAAATCAGGCCGAGCAAGATCAAACTGGACCAGTCTAATGTATTTCTGCTTTTTAAGGAATTTTCCAAACTGTGGAAAAATAGGGTGGGAGATGATGGGGGTGTGCCAGGACAACATTCTCATCCCTGCAATAGAAGCTTTACCTGGCAATGTGCAATGCAAAAGGTGTTAGAGCCTTGCTGGCCAGCCCTTGTTCCTGATTTCAGGCAGTGTTGAGGGGGTGTATCTCCCCTGAAGTCAACCAACACCATGCCTTAGACCCTGCTGCAAAGCTGGCCCACCAGCTTGTCTTCATTTAAACCCTCTTTTTTTAAAAAAAAAAAAAAACACTAATCAAACTCTGTGAGGGCAAATGTAGAGTTACTCAATCCAGGTGCTCCTTGAGCTAGTGTGTGTGGTCCTCACCATGGGATGCAACATATAGAAACACAGACGCTTACATACAGAATCTTAACACACATACAGAAGCTTAATAGAAAAGGCATATCCTGAGCTTTGTCACAGCAGTGTAAATGTGAAGGTTCCCCTGCACAACTCAAAATATTTACTTCAGAATAGAGTGGTGTAATTGATATCAGATATAGCAGGCCTGGGTATATTCCCTGGCAGTTTCACTTCAGGATAACATCAAGGGAAAGCAAGTAAAGGCAGTGACATTCCTACTGTTCCTGCAGTTTGATAGTTATGAAATGTCTACTGGTATCATGTTTCCTCAAAGGAAAATGCTGTATTTCCCACTCCCATCACTTCCAAACCATGACTTGATCTCCCAGCCATTTTCTGGTAGAGTGGCACCCAAGATATTTTTAATGCCTTCATTAAATCTACAGAGAGCACTTCCTGTCCTTCATTTCTTTCTGAATCAGAGCTCCTCAATGCATGCCACCTGCCACTCCAGCCTGATTTCACCAGGTTATTCTGCATCCCTCCCATGGAGTTCAGGAACAACTTCTACTCATAAGCATGTGGACACACCACAGTTCCCTGCAGGGAATCCTGTCCCCCATTGACTGGGGACAGCCAATATCTAAAGCCACCCAGCAGTACCTCCCAACCATCACAAGAAAAACACTCTGTGCTTGTTAGCAATCACCTGGACTTTAGCTTCACTCTTCTGAGGCTCTGCTGAATGAACAGTAGCCTTGTGTCACCTTTCTAACCGTATCTTCCCACAATAACTTTCTGCCACCCACCTTTCCCAGAACTGGGACTACTCTTCCCCAGAGTCCCTCCTGGGATGGTGCTTCTTCCTCCTGCTTGCACAGCCCACACCACTCTACTTCTTCTTTCCATATCAGTCCAAATGTCTCTTAAAAAACCTCAGTCTGGTATTTTTCTCCCAAGTCTCTGGAATTCCCCAGGGTTTTGGCCATTTCTCCAAGATTTCCAGGCATTCATAGGAGTAATCCTAAGAGGCTGCCCAAGGACTGGAAGACCCACTTGTTGCCCTTCTATGCATGTACATATACAAACTATACATTCACGGCCCAGTTGGCCCATGTGTATGAAGGGGTCAGATCAGGCAGATACTACAGATGCTACACAGGGTCTCCATAGAGATCTCCTGGGCGGGAGTGGAGGATCCTCTGGAAAGCTGAAGGCAGTGATAAAAGTGATTTCAGAAGGGGTTTGAACAAGCACCTTGGGTATTTTTATGGTGAGCTCTGGCTCTGTACAACGCAGTACTAATATCTCCCTCTGGCAGAGACTTCATGAAGCTTTGCTTCAACCTGAAGCTAAATACTTTTTGATTAAACTTTTTCTTGAGGTTGGCAGATGTATTTTTCTGGATCAATGCCTCCAACACTTGCTTAACACTAATTTGTAAGCAGCTTCAATGGTTTCAAGTCGATTCCCTGTGTACGCATGGTATTCCTGGCCCAGATAGAGTTCATGCTTCAGCTCCTTCGCCATCCCAGTTCACACATTCCTCACCAATCCTTTATGGACAGGATACTCTCTCTCCCAAAAAAAAATTGTTCTTGTTTTTCTAGTGTTTATAAAGTGGTTGAGATTCCCCCAAAGATTTAATATTTTCGTGGATTTTTTAACAAAAAAAATACATTTTCTACACTTTAAATATCTACATTATTCAGTTTGACTGCTTCTTTCTCCCTAGCTATCTCCCTCAGCAGACTAACTTTCCTCCTGTTTGCTTGAAATTCCCCTCAGCCATTATGCTGCTTCTTCCTTTCAACCTCACTATAAACCTTTTCTCTCTAAGCTATGACTGGTGATCTGTTAAGACTTTTCCAAGTCCAAACATGGTGCCTGCTACTTAAAAAATGAGTAGACTTGTGTTTATAAATAAATGAACAGCTAAAGACATTTTTATTTAATTTTACAAAATTCTTAATGCTTTCAGAGATAGTCTTTTTATTGCAACATCCAGCAGTGGTTTCCTCCAGCTACCCCATCCTGTTTTCTTTTTCCTTTTCTCTCTTACTCTTCTAACTCTTTTTTTTCTGGAGGTAAAAAAAAAAAAAAGAGGCCAGGCAAGCCCTCACTGGTGCTAGGGCATATTGACAGCAAGGGGCAGGCAGACAAGGTGGTTTTCTTGTTGCAAACCACCCTCTCCAGTGCTGTGGTAGATAACAGGGAAAAATGAGCCAGAAAACTCAAAAAGGCTTGTGGACAGCCAGATAAGTGCAGAGATGGCTGCATATGGGGCTGGCAGGGCCATGGCATAGGCTGAGGGAAGGACAGAGGTAGCACAAAGCAACCCCAGAAATGCAACGCAGGGCTTCGATAGCTCCTTCTTCAGCTACTGGAAAAGCTTCCTTGAATCAGCCAGCCACCAGAGTTGACAGTGTTTCAATGGAGGATTAAAGCAATCATGAGTTACCACTTCCAACATTTAGGTTGGAGGAGGTCACCCATGAATAAGTGCAGCCCTTATTACCTGAGTCTTGTAAGCATGGACTGCTTATGAAGTCTGTGTTCATGTCTGACATACTTGCATTACAAAGGCACATGCATTGCTGCTTGTTTTGGGGGTAGGTCATTTGTCTCTGACATCTGTCTACTGTTAATCTGTTTTAAAGCCAGGTTGGAAAATAATTTAAAGTTGTTAAATTTAAAATGATAATGCTATACACTGCTTAATTTTAGACTCTCAGCATGATTCAGCTAACGTTGGCTTTTCAAGTGCTCTGGTAGATTGTAATCAACTTGGCAATGGGTCTCATGACACGACATCCTGCAAGGGGATGGTGGAAAATACCCTCTGTTGGAAAGTGGGAAGCAAACATCTAAGGGCATGTGGTCATATTCCACAGACTAAACAAGACAGGTCACATTTGAAAGTAATGTGAAAGAGAAAAGAGGAACATGACGAGCATTTAGATACAGATCCAAAAAAAACCTCAGGAGTATTGAGTCTGATCAGTGCACCACCTGATTTTTCAGTACTGGTCTGTCACTGAATCAATTGAGAATTAGATATAAAATAAGAATCCCCAGCATCCAGCTCATGAAACATGAAGTTAAGGAGAGAGAGACAAGCAAGAATCAACCATCAAGGTACTGCTAAGGACAAGGATGCATGTTGTCCACTGAACTGCTTGGGAACTGATACTTCATCCAGTGTGTCAATTAAAGCAACTGACACAGCAAGGAGAGTTTGCCACAGACCTTGGCTTCCCATTTTAGACAGACTTTCACAATGAGGTAATTAGCATTGGAGTGTGGTGACAACATGAAGCCATGCTCAACTAAGTAACCCTTTTGTTATCCCTCAGTACCCCTGCAATGAATGCATCTGCCCTCTTGCATTCTCTGGCGCAGCCCAAAGCCTAAGGAAGTCTGGTTTTGAAGGTCTGCTCTTTACCCTGAGATCTCAAGGCGAGACAGCTGGAAGTGATGATTTTGTGTTGTACAGGGTGTGAAATGTTTCTGTACCTTCTAAAAATATTAGCTCATCAAAGAGACAGAAAATGTAGCTGGTTAAATAAGGGAAAAACTAAACAGCACATCCAAGCCATGTGGGGAGGAGAAGACAAACTTCTGTGCTCAGCTTCAGCAGTTCAGGTTTCCATGTTGGCATTACCATCATTTCGCTATGACTTTAAGTTAGTCAACAGAGAGTGAATTAAAGACTGTGTGATATTCAGTCTAATGCTATGGTTATGCAGTGTCACAGAGACAGCTAATGTGAAGGATTCTTCTGTGTACACCAAATAAAAGCAGCACTGAAGGCATCATCCCTCCTTACAGCAGGTGGTAAAGTAGGAGCCATGTATCTGGAGCAACTCAGCAACGGCTGACCTTACCTGAGTGGTCTTCGGGCAACAAAACACAGTGTCCCCATCTCCTGTCCCGGTCATAGTTGTGTGTTGTTGAACACCTGAAAAGATGCAATTTTTAACAACCTGGATGCTTGCACTGAATCTATATGGACTTCATTCTTGGCAAATTCATACTTTTTTTTCCTAATTAGCATGTTTTGTTCAAGATCTCTTAACACCAGAGGAAAAATATGCTGTTAAAGATATTCTGCACCATTTCGCTCAAACAGAATACAGATTAAGGATAAAATGTGTGAGCAGGACCTCAGATTTCCAATGAATTCTCCAGAAAAACCCAACCTTCTTTGTATTTCTAAGATTAGAAAAAGAAAGACAGAAATAAAAACCAAAACCAAAGCAAATAAATTATGTCTCCTTTATTCATTACAGAACAAGCAAAACAGGACCCAACCCATTTTTTTAAGCCTGTAAGTTACTTTAATAATCTGTGGAGGCAGGAGACTGTCCACAGAGGGACTTTTTTTTTGGCTTTCAGCGGCAGTTGTATTTTGCACTCAGTTCCTTTAAAGTATGTCTATTTTTTGACTTGCCAGACAAAATGAGGAAATAGCTGACACAGGGGTGATTTCCAAATACACGGATAAAATGTCTTTTTGAGAGCAGGGGCCTGAATTCTGCACGCAACACCGCCCATGGGAATCCTACTGAGACAAACTTTGATAACTCTGTCCACACACTTTCCTTGCCCTCATCAGTCTGTTATCTCCAAGACTCATAGCACTCCAAGGAGCATTAAGCTGCTCTTCTCATCTGCAGGGGCAGACTTATAGGCTTCCTAAAGCCACACAGGGAGTGTGTGACTGAACTGAGGCTGAACCTTGGAGGTCCACGTTGTGTCCCATTGCACCATCTACCAAAACATCCTCACCAACTAGTTCTAATGCAGCACAATAAACACAAGCTGCCACTACACAGGAAAACGAGTGGCTACATGGCACTGGAAGAAATAGGAGTTTTTGCTATTTAACATTCCTGATAATCAATTTTTATTATGTGTCTTTTTGTCATACTTTCTGTTAACACATTATATTAGTTAGTATAAGTCAACAACCTTACCACTTGTGTTCTAAAATATTTATTCACTCTAGGACGTCACAAGCTAGATTGAAATTTTATGTAGAGCATGTCTACCATCTTCACTGCCCTACTTTGCTTCTTAATTAGATGCTATGTGGTATTTAAAAGGCTTTAGTTCCTATGGAGCATCTGAATAGCCCATGCATATTAAGTTTGGTGACCTCAATTATATAAGGTGTATAAAAAGAAAGGCTCTCAGTAGTCTAGTGCCAATTGACTTGACACCTTAAAGAGACTGTTTTCTCGCAGGCATTAAGGCCTGTGCGACTCTGCTGGGAATTAATGGAAATTTCTCTGGGCTCCCTCAGTGCAAAGTGGATCGTGTTTTTTTTAAGGATGGTTTATTACGCATGAGGATTAAGGTGAGGAGTAAGTTAAAAGTGGTTCTTGGCAATGCACTGCCTTGTGTCATTGTTGGCAAAACCGCCTCTGACTGAACACTTCATCTGTGCCAGCCATGATGGGGAAGGAGAATCCAAACTTTTCTACCTTTTCTGATGTAATTACTGATATAGAGGCTGGACAGAAGCACAGAAGAGGCAAATGGAAAAGGCCCTGTATACAGCTAAAGAATTCAAGCAAACTCTGATCATTAAGGGAAAGAAAACAATTTATATGTTAATTAATACTCTCTGTAGTCAGCAACAGCCAAGTTCTAAGCAAATGGAAACTCAATTTTTTCCTTCTTAAACATTTTTTGTTACCAGAGAACCTGACAGAGGCTTGTTCCACCAGCTTTGCACAACCCACCAGTCCTCACATCCAATGCTCTTCACAACTAATCCCCTTCTTCCCTGTCACCTTGCACTGACTACAATGGTGTTGGTCCTCCCTTGTGATGCCAGGCTGCCTTCTCTCAGGTAGCAGAATTGTGCATTCACAGAATCCTTTTCTATTTTCTGGCATGTACCTATCACTGTCTGAGAGAAACTCAGCACATCCTCAAAGCTACTTCACTAGTCTCCCTCCTTTTCTTTTAAAAATCTCTTCTTTGTTGACAGGCTTACCAAAAATATGATGACTATTAGGTCTCACCAGGTATTACCCCCAGCAGCCACAGCAACAAAACAGGCTTATTATTTTTTTGTGCTGCTTGGAAATGGGCCCGCTCTCTAAATATATAACAAACGTCTTTACATCAGACCATCACATAAATTTGTTAATAAAAAAGTGAAAATTTAAAGACACAGATATTGAATTAATTACACCAGAGAAGTCTGCTACTAAGGCTTGATTTAAACAACATATTAAACCCATGTGTGGTAAACAACACGGCAATGGACAACAGAATGGTGTGTCGCAGATGAGACCTGACTGGTAGGTGGGATAAATGGAAAGTGAGCTGTTTTACCCATCAGGTACATTTGGAGCCTTAATAACAGGATGTTTTGCAGAGCAAGCAAAGCCTCAGGCTGGTGTAAGGAAAGCGCTCTGCATCATGCCTGGTGCTGTCACCATGTACAAGGCATGGAGGTTCCCTCAGGCCTTTTTTGGAGTGGTGGTCTCCTGACCACAAGAGATGGCTAGACTTTGCCTGACAACACCAGAGCAACCACCACTAGTACCAACAGACCAGAGCCTGATGCTTGGTGTCTCCTGGTTCACCCAACATGTTCTTGTCCTTTCCAGGACTGGTACAAACTCTCCATCTTGTAATCTGGGACAAAACCCTCTTCTGCACATTTTTCAATCTACATTCAAAGTATCAAATCTTCCTGTTTCCACAGAAGATGGTAAGATTGTGCACGTTCTATACAGACCTAAGCCTACCCTTGCAACCTGGTACAACCAGGACCCACACATCCAGCACTTGAGCATGGGATAAGGCTTCTTTCTCCAGAGTATGAGTCAACAACTTCCAAGTCACAGTCAAAATCTGAGCCAAGATCTGCTCCCGACATTCCCCTTCAGCAGGATCTTGAGGGAACCCATCCCACCATGGGACACAAAGGCAAAGCACTGGCAGCATCCCTGCAGCCACAGCTTGGTTGTAATTCAGACCACCTTCCCCGTTTGCTCTCATGGGTGTTCACCACACTCCTATTTTGTCTGTTCCTACACTGTCTTTCTGGAGGTACCAGAGAACTTTAGCAAAAGTTCCAGCTAATATTTTCCATTCAGCCCAAAAAGGCACATTTACATGACATTTTAGTACCTCATAAAAAGCATCTAAATAGGAATTTATCTGTGCAAAGAGATTATAATTAAAGGGAAATGCAATACAGGATGCTGTTAAAGGAAGTTTGAGATTTGAATACTGCAATTATTTTGTCTTCTTTCCTGTGTTTTCAATAAATATTTATAAAGATACAACTTGTTTGTTGCTCTCAGAGTAAGTAGGAAGAGGTTTCTGTGGTCAGGCCTCTGATATATGTTGAAATATTTAATGTTACAAACAGACAAGGTCATGTCTGTTTGCCTTACACGTTTAGCCTTTTTAATCAACACGGTCGCTTTCATAAATGAAATGTTCAGTCTTTTATTAAGATAGACACTGCTCTTAAATGCTTCCTGCAAGACTATCTTTTTATTGACCTTAATAAGATGGACTAGCACGCAATATCAGGCACATGTAGTATGAGGAAACATATAATAACATTAAAGCCAATTGGAGCATGCTTCGGCTCATGCTACAGAGTCCTGCCTTGAAGTATGATTTGAGGACTAAGGACAGGGATTCATTAAGTGTGTAATCTAGCACTCTTCGGGTCTGGCCTCCTTGCATTTGCCCCCAGAGAGGCAGGTAGCATCCAGCCTCTCATCATCTCCATCCTTACTAGCAGCTCATAGGCAGGCAAGAGCAGAAAGGACACAAGCCTTGCCCTTGCCTGCTGCCTGCCAGGTCCCCTGGGATTAGTTATTCAGCTTCAGTCCAGCATGGGCTAGTGCCAAGTCACACAAAAAATGCACAGAGCAGGTTTCCTGATGGCTTTCAGGGCTCTTTTCCCAGCATCTCTGAGCCTGAAGTCACATGTTAGGTTGCTTTTAGCAAAGAAGAGTAAACACTTGCCAGAGGGTCAGCCATGGGGTGAAATGGCCTATCAAAACCAAAGAGTTCCAGCTGTCCTCCTCCTTGTCTCCCTACTTGTAAATGGCTTTTTAAAAATTGCAAGTATAAGAGCAAGTTGTCCAAGGTCAGCTTTAAAGTGCGCTCTAACCTTGGGCCCCATCCATTCACGGGTTTTTCAATTTTTTTCCAGTTCTGTGGCCTAACTGGCTAAATACAAATACACAGAGTGTCATGTATTAACAAGATCCATCTTAAGCATTGCACGAAAATAAGTGGGTCCAAAGGTCAAACTCTTTGTGGCTACAATTCATCAAAGACAGGGCTCAAACTGGAAAATTATTTCAGTTCCCTTCCTTTAGTTAAGATATTCTTGAATTCTTGTTTCCTTGAGGCTTTTCTTATCTGGATTGTATCTATGGATGTTGGGGAGATTCAGAAATGGTCTCCTAGCTTGCAGCTCTATGTCTACTTGTGTAAGAAGGGATATGTTTTGTTGTTTACATTACCCCAGCACTTACACTTAAAACAAATATACCCTCAGATGACACAAATCATGAAAACATTAGACAGTCCAATATAAAAAATGAGTGTTCTGCCCTGCATGAGGGAGTAAAATAAGCTCTATAAAATATTATCTCCACCCTGAAAACATACAAGCATGTGTATTTCACATAGCTTACCTTACATAGTTATAATTTCACATTACTGGTACCATTTCATACAAAATAATATTTTCATAATACTGGTACCAATGTATTCCCTGCTTTGTTCTCTGTTAAAATCTGCCCATCTGCAAAGTTATTCTTGTTTATTCAGTGCTTGCTGCAGAGTTCCCACCTGACTGCCCCTACCCCAAAATGAATGACTTCTGAATTGAACAACTTCTGCATACATAAAAGAATAACCTTTGCCCAAAATAAGGAGTACTGGCCTTAAACACTCTAGTAGAATAAACCATTATCCTACAAGCAGGAATAATACCTCACCTCTTAGTATTGCACTGCCCAAAAGGGGTCTGGTGCCAACCTGAATAGAAATTAGAGGTATGGGATTAAAAAAATTTTTTTTCCTCAAAAATCCTTTGGTCTCTGCTACAGTAAAAGTATGGCCCACACAAACCAAACAATTCTGAACTCTTCTCTGAACATCATCTCTTACAGGTGTCTGTATTTCTCCTTTCTCCCTCAGCAGAGGGTTTCTATTAGGTCGTTCCATTGGTCTTGGCCTTTCTGTACAAGCTCTTGACACTCATATAAATTGCAATTCCAATATGAAAATGAAGGAGTAAATATTTCTGCAGTTCTTGAGCTTTTTCTGGCCCTGGAGACCTCATGCCTGGGCTCCCTCCTCTCTGAGCATGGGTCTTGACCTGAAGGCCATGACTCCAAACAGAAACTGCATGGCTCTCCTTGAGCTCAACATCAAGCTCGAGTTATTTGTTCTCAAAACAGGATTAATGCACAGAAAGGATGACATTTTCATTTGAATACTGTTTTCATTTATGAGCAATGTTAACTTACCATTTCTTTCGGGAAAGTAGATTTGATAAACAAGAGTGATAAAACCTTCCACCGTACCGGAAAGGAAATTTACATAAATTTCCATCCTCTGTAAACACTGAAATACAAGAATAAAAACCTCTTCATGCAGCCGAAATCCAACCCAGGTATATGTATTATAAGTTATCATATGAAATTATGAAGATAGTTATCTTAAAGCTTTTCAGCTGTACTTTGGATTCTGTGTCTCTGCAACTTCTAGTGCATAAGAGGCTTAAAATCCTATGTAATGGCTGAATCAACATGGATTAATGGGCTCTGCAGTAGAACAAAGATCTCAGATCATTTCAGCTCAAAATATATTGCAATGTCTGGTAAAGCAAATGCCAATTATATTCATTAATTGCAATTATCATTTCTAATTACGTAGCATTGTAATAGCATATTAAGTTGATTTCTGAAGTAGTATCCTTTCAGGCTCCATATCACATTGTAACATCTGTTTAAAACAATTAAGGCTCCAGACAGTACAAACCGAAATAGAAACAGTCAGGAGAAAGAAGGTTTTAAAGATTGGAGGAGATGACAGATAATTTTGATCATACCACCAGATTCCTTATAAGTGGGGAGAAATCGATGGGTCTGGTGTCTGAAAAGGGCAAGTTTTATCTTTACCCATCAGTGACGGGAGTCTAAGGAAGGGTGGTAGGAGTCTAGGAAGGCTAGTGGGAGTCTAACATAAAAAATCCTTCAAGATGAGTTTTGAGAATGAAGGAGACTGAAGATAAAAAAGACAATGAAAAACTGTCAGAGCTTATTTAACCATTGAACTGGTTAAATAAAAGCAATTACTTCTGAGAGCTGGGAGCATGAATGGAAAACCAACCACTGCTGTAGGAGAGAAATGGGGCATATAGAGAAATGGAGAAATCCATACCACCAAGCTGGCAGCACAGCACATTCCCATTTCTCAGTGATGATGTACAACTACTCCTTATCCTGGGTTTATCCTTCCATCATGGCTGGGGCTCTTGCACACCCTTGTGATATCTGGTAGCCCTCACAAACTCAGATTCATTAGCAGATTCAAAGAACTGATGAAGCCAGTTATTAGCATGATGGAAAAAATACCCCAAGCCTGTGGTCCAAATCCTTCCTAACCTAATTGGATTTATCGTCACTCTATCTGTCCTAGCTGTCCTCTTATCTGTCAATGTGAAATAGCTGCTGCCAGCCTCTCTGCTATCCCTTTTTCAAGCCTGGTTTTCATTGTCTGAACTAATTAATCAAGTGTTCAGATATTTACTTTCTCTGTTTCATACCTCCTGTTACAAGCAGTTAGGGGAGTTGTGAAAATACATCTATTCAGAAGACATATTGCATTCCAAAGTCTGTTGAAGACTAAGCTATAAAGGCACCACTAATGGCCTGATTCATGTAATCCTTAACAGCAAAAGCACATGACAAATAAAGCTTTAAAAATGGCAGCCTGCAATGCGCGCGCACAGCCGGGTCATCTGACTATTTAGGTGCCATCAAAACAAATGCAAGCCAGCAAATTGCATGGGACTAAAACTCTTCTCCCACAGAGAGATCAAGGGCTGCAGCAGAAGTTGAACCTATGCATATCAAAGAGCTTATGTACTTTAAAGTTGCAGGGCAGACACGGCTCTGATTAAAATAAAGGAAGTTGCACATCTACAGCCACACCATGTTATGAGTGAATATAAGCCACGCCAGCTGAGACAAACTAAAATCTTATCAGCACCTTCCCATTAATCCACACCTAAAGGAAAATTACACAGAGATTCCTGAGCTAATCCCAAATTCCCTTCTGCACAGAAATTAGTATTGGCATAACCATTCCATAATCCTTATTCATGTTGAAACAAAGACAGGCTTACTACTGACTTGCACAGCACAGATACAGACAGGCAGATCATTCTTACTGTCATGAAACCTATTGGACTTGACTTTGTACCTTGTGAGTGAGTGAGCCCATGTTTTGAGCCTCTTCCTGCCCCAGATTTGTGGTGCTACAAAGAGAAAAAAAGAATGTAGATTGGAGACACAAATTCACTCTGGGAAACATCCTATAGAGACAAACATGCTTGCCAGGGTGCCCTGAAATTGTATTTTTCCCAGTGCTTTTGCAAAGAGCTCAATTTTTGTGTGTGATTTGCTGGGGCACAGTCTGGTGAAAGAAGGTAGATAAACACTGGCTTGTTAAACCAGGAAAACCCAACACAGCACAAAAAAGGCCAAAGCTCCATTATATCTTTCTATTGCCAAAGGATACATCTCCTATTTCTCTCAGCAGGAAGCATATATGTATTCTGAGGCCAGTTCACAGTTACAAATAATGTCCCAGCATTTCACTTTTCCTGCCATTTAGATATATCCCCCAGGGCATTAGTTAAAAAATCAACCTCTACTTTATTTGGATTTGCTGATCGGCAGGCAAAGAGCACTAGGCAGAGCTGATTTTAAGCCACACGAAACAATAAAAAAATGGTAATACACACAAAGTGCTGCTGCCATCAAAGGTGCTGACAGATGAACTATAGCAAAATAAAAATATCACAAAAGCAGTCAAGGAAGTAGCACAGCATGAATGCGGAACTGGATAGGGGATATAACAAGTAAGGGATAAGACAAAGCTGTTGCTAAGATATATAGGGAGGTTTGAACAATTCTGAGTAAGACATTTTTTGCACCTTACACCGATTCAGTCTCCAATGGCTTCAGCCAGGGCCGGTCTTTTCCCAGGCACCATGAATATTCCTCTCTGCTCCTACCTGCAACATCTAAGGAGACACTTCTGTACTTCACTGGGACAGCTAGGATTATAGCATCATTTAAGTATATCTGAGATAGTTTTGAACTAGCTAGTGAAATATGGTTAATCATAAAGCCACACAACTGGGGGTCTAGGCTATTAGCTGCTCTGCTAGTCCCTGGTGGATGCCAGGCCATGGTGGGGTTTAAACCAACCATCACGGCCATGCTCAGCAGTGCTCTAGCTGCCTTGCAGATATACCCCCCCCCAAAAAGAAAAGACACAAAGCACCCAATTAAAACACTGAAGGGCATGGGATGAAAACAGGGAGAGGTTTGAAAAGAAGGAGATGGTTGCCTAAGCTGGAACATTCAGTTACCAGGTAGCAGTAAAGCCTGGTGGGGTAGCACTCTCCTTCCCTGCTACTGCAGGTACCTGCTTGTGTCAACACATTTCTGAGACTCATTTTCAAAGTATTTCAATTTTTGTGGTCCTTCCTCCCCTCCCATTCTTTCAGGGCATGGATGTAAGCAATTTCTTTGAATGCAGATTGTATGGGACCAGCTATTCTGCAGGTCCCCTGCTTAGTCAGTGCTGCTGCAAGCCTTCATCTAGCAAATCCCTTTTGTTTTTTATTTGAAGCCCTCTTTCTTTTCGTCTGGTCGGCAGCTTCACTCATCCAACCCTAAGGCAACGTTGTCCTGCCAGCCGCCACGTAGGTGATCCACCACTCCAAAACAGAAGAATTGGACTTACCTTCCTTTCACAGTCACTGCTCAGAGTCAGAGCCAAGACAAGAGCGAGAGGAGCAGAGACTTTCATCTTTGCTCTCCTCTCACGAAGGTTTTGCCTGGCAGAGGGAAACTTCCAGGGCTGGGCTGAAGCAGGAGAGTGAGTCAGCAATGAGCTTTCACAAGGGACTGTGATTTACTTGACTTTAGGGTATTTTAGTTTTCTATGTAAGCAGAGCTGTTATCGATGTTAATCATTAATGCCTCTCTGGGTAGAAGGGAATGCCATGTAGCGAGATTCTCTCCCCAAACCACAGGGAGTGAAGAGTCCACAAAGTGCCTGACTGTCAGAGGTGACCACTGGTGTACTCAGCAAGTGTTTAAAAGCACCTCCAGAGGAGCTAATCCAATGTTCCTTGTAATCAGAGACGATTTACCAACCAGACCTTTCCCTCCTCTTTCCCTTCAGGAACTAATTAAAAGCATGGCATAGCAGTAACAAGGAGCTCCAAACAAGCCCACTCAGGAGATGACATTACATTGCAAAATACAGACCTGATCAATGCTGATACCAGACACAAGAATTACTCATTAACAGATGGTTACCTGCCCAGCCATGACTTACAACAGCAGCCTTTCAGCAACAAACTGGGAAAATTAAAATGAAAGAAAACTCTAACAAAACATTTTGTGTAGCAGAAAACTCCCTTCTGCAGCCCCCTGAGCAAAGTCATCTCTGTCTCATAAGTGCTCGGCTGCGATCCCTGCACTGTGGAAGCATTTCTAATAGGGATGCAGAGGGTATTGCTAAAACTGAGATTTCACCAGTGGAGTCTGTTTCAGCCCCACCTTGCCCCACAACCAAAACCCACAGGTTTGGCTGGTACAACTGTGTCGCTGCACGAGGCTTTTTCTAGCCATGTCCTGTCAATCAGGGACCGCGCCTCTTCCCACCCAAAATCCCCAGAGCCACAACAACAGCAAGAATAAAACAATCCTTGTTTAAGTTGCTCTCCAACCTTTGAAGCTTCATCAGCACAGCTATGGAAGAGATGTGATTATTATTTTCTATTTTAATCCAACAAGGCCATGGAACTAGTGCCCATCAGGGCTTTGGAGCTACCCCGGGACTATTCTGCCATGAAGGTTCATAATGTTGGAAGAAACTTCCATTTGCTGTGCTGTCACACCGCTGTGTCTATCCTCACAGTAATACTCTTGTTAGTGCAACTATGCATACTTAGCTTTATGGACAAAGTTTTCCTACTGTCAGCAAGGCTTGGAACAGCAGGAACTGGGCAAAAAAATGGAATTTTCTTCCAAAATCCAGCAAGGAACAAACAAGCAGAAAAAAAAAACAACCAAAAAACATTGCCTTTATGTGTTGTTTGTTGCCTGAAAATTTGAAGTAAATAAAGCTTCAGAAGAGACTTGTGGAATAGATGTGTTTTATTTTCACCCATTTCAAAGATGGAATTAGGGTGTGCAGACATTCTGATCTGTCTGGGGACACCTGGCAAAGCATGAATATAGATTTTCAATTCCTACCCTCATTCTTGACTGTGGCCCTAGGCTTCAAGCTAGTTGTCCTGGTTTGAGGGCCCCAACCATGACACTAGAAATGCCTATACAATGGCTTGTAGACATCTGTTTATCACCCAATCTAATGAAATTATGCAAAGAAAGCAAAACAAAGCTGTTAGTTGCTATTCCATCCAGAGTTCCCAAAAGCTCTGTGAAAAGAGAGGAGCAGAGGAGAAAGTATTGGAGAGCGAGGGGAGGAGGAAGAGACTTCTTTAAAGCTGCAGAAATACCCTTTTCCACCCATTTCCAGAATAAAAACTATCCACTTCCAAGACCAGAAACATTGTATTTCTGTGGTCACCAAGGCAGGTTGCAGGAAAGCATTCTCCCACACCAGAAAGTCTGAAGAAAAAACCAAGAATTTATTCTGCATCCCTGTGTCTGCTCCTAGTTGCTGCAGCTCGTGGGCACTGAACTACAGAGTTGCAGAGTGTCTTTCTGGGGAGTCAAAGCTCTAAGCTTTTTGAGCTTTTTGCTCAAACCAATTCCTCAACATAAGAAAAAGGAAGAAGGATCAACACCAGGAGCCACTTCAACTGATAGGAGGGTGCTGGCACAAAGCAAAAGGAAAAGGCATCAAAGCCAGGAGTTACAACAGCTGCCAGAGAAGCACCACCATATGATGGGAATTACCCCTGAGTAAGGTCTGAATAATGACCAAACAGTGATTTCAGGGTTCAGACAGATATGAATCATTAAAAAACCCTAACACATGTATGCTACCTGCACTGGTTCAGCAGAGAGGTGTCTGAACAGGTCTTATGGCCATAAAGAAAAGGCAGAATTTAAGGTGTGTTTTTTTTGTAAATTATGTTAAATGATCACTTAATCTTTCAGCTATTTATAACCAGAAGAAAGTCTGTCTGCCTTCATCAAGTTTTTTCTACAATCAGTAAAAAGGAAGTATGCCACATAGTTTTTGGAGAAACATTGCATCTCATTGGCAAGAAACTACTGAGAAAACTGTAGATTCAGTTTTGATACTGAATTCTTATAAACCACAGAATGCTTTGGGTACTTGGAAGTTCACAAGGGTGAAGAAGTCTTGGCTGCAGATATTTGTGTGTCATCATGCAAAGCTTTTGGCCATGAGCAGCACAAGAAGCATGCATGGAGGGACAGCTGGGGAACAAACCTGGGGAAAGAGAGCTGACATGGATGAATCCCTTACCCTGCTCTGTTTTCAAGCCATTCCAGTAGAGCCATCCAGCAACACGGGCCTGGGTGAGCTGGGAATGACCCCAAAGTCAGAGAGACACCAAGCAGGAAGGCCATCCCTTCCCCTAACACACGTTCACGTCTGACCTGGCAGCCTCTCCATCAAGAATCCAGATGCACAGAGCTTCCAGTGTGAAGATAATAAACAGGAAGGGGGACACAGTTTAGGAAGTTTCAGCAAGCATAATCTTTTTTATTTATTCATGTACACCGGTGCTGCAATCACTGCTGCTCAGACAGTTTGCAGGAATCACACCTGACCTCAGGAATGGACTAACCAGAGATGGAGGCAGAACCCATGCATGCAGCCAGCCACCTCCTCAGCACCCACAGCATCAAAGGGTCCAGCCCCACAGCAACCCTCAGCTGATACAAGGCACGAGAGACGTTCTCATGTCCAGATACCACCGGATCATATATTATTAAGACCTCTGGGGATGACTACCATGACAGAAACATCTTCTGCTGTAGGGAGAAGATGCTGTTTGGTTTGTATCACTGCAGCTGAGAACCCACCAGCCTGCGACACCTGGGGCACCGTGCCCAAACCATTGCCCCAGGGGTTGGGCTGATGAGCCCACAAAGCTGCTCTCCTTAACCTTTCCAAATCAATTAGCCTATGACTCATGATTTCCAGCATACTCAAGGAAACATTCCACAGAGGGAGAACACAGGTGTGTATGGAGCAAATACCATAACAATGAGAAAAAAAAAATATATATGGAAACAATCCATATGACCTTCAAGATAAAAGTCCCTAACCTTAGATTTTAGAGTCACTTAACACCCATTTCAAGTGTGGCTCTGTAAAACACTAAAGAAATAGAAATAGAAATATGTGTGTGCATATATAAAAGAGAGGAAACATTGACATTTGAGCTAGTGGAAAGACCTGGCTTTGGAGCGACAGAACTTTTGGTGGCTCTAAGGCCCAGAGCTCATCCCACCAGTGAAACTGCAGACAGTGTCTGGTTCTTGTTTTCTAAGAAAATTCCATTTTCCTTTAAAAGAAAGGCACATGCTGATTCTTAACTTTGCTGCACACAATATTGAACATTTCTTGTGGCATGCACACAATCCAAGCGCATTTAGAGACAGAATCTGCTACTTCTGAAGTAAATTAAGGGTTTCAAAATAGGACTAGGAACTTTTTATCCTGTTTGCAGGCTGTAATCCTTCTGTATCAAAGGCTAAAATCCCTCAGTTTCAGCATTTTTGCCTTAATATCGACATCATCATGGGAAAATGAAAAGGCAAATAAACACACAATACATGAGCAGAAAGAGACAGAAATCCTTGCTGCAGGGGGTATAACACATACTGATAATGCCGTCTCATACATCTGCCTTTTCGTCATTTCCCACATTGCAACGTGGTTTATTTCTTTAAATTTAACAATAATTAATAAAACCCGAGATTGAGCCCAGGCTCTGAACTGCTTAGTAATAATGAAACAATATTAACAACCATCCTAAATCATTAAATACCAACAAAAAGTAAATTGAGTTAGCCACCAATACGAAACAATAAAATTGGTTGGGATGTTTTTCATCAATTAATTCACTAGACATAAGTGGAATAGACAAGTTTAAACATACCCCCCCCCATTTGCATTCATCCTGTGTCCCAGCTACCAAGCAGGCTGGGGGAGGGTTATCCCAGGACTGCAAGTTCATCAGTGCTCTCCATTTTTACATTATTTCCTGACCATTGCAAATGTTTCTGAGAAATCTACCACTCGACTACTGTAAAGCTGAAGACAAATTTTAATCTTTTCTAGTGGCTAACTGTTCCCCCCCAAGTATTCTTACAAACTTCCATGCTTTTTCATAGCATGGAAGGTAATAAGGCTTTCTTCTTTCAAAGGCAGGTTCTTCATCCCTTGTGAAGATAACATACAGCAGCCAACTAACGGGGCAGTGTTGTTTCTTGAGATGAGTGGATTTTCAGGCTTTAGCTGACATTATTGGTATTAAGCCCAAATTCAGTGTCCTGGGTGAGGAGACAGCTGCAGGCTATGGCAGTGCTGGCACAAGGAACGAAAGGTAGACCTAAAGCCTCTGCAAGCATGCGGTGTCCCAGGCATTTATACAGCCTGACGAATGCACATGGATTGGAAGTAATTAGAAGTATTTCTAGCATGAAAAATACAGCTATACATTCATCTTTCAAGGAGGGCAGGATGCAAGCAATCGTATGTGGCAATTCTGCTCCTGGGGTACTACCAAGAGACACAGTGCCAACATCAGACTGATGTACAAACCCTCCTAACTCTCCTTTCTTTTCCTCCAGGGGAAAATTACACTCTATACCTTCTCTGTTGCTGGAGATCATTCCCATCCTCTGGCCCTGGGAGCCATTACCAAAACTCATCTGTCCCAAATACATAATTAATATCCTAATCACTACAGCTGAGACTAATGCTCACAGGCTTTAACTCTAGTGGCTTTTTAAAGATTTTAAAATAAGGCAGTGCAGCAACACTGGGAGTGCATGAGGGACCTTTCCCCTTCTCTTTAACACCTACTGCTCGGGGCTGCCCCCAGATGGGAAGGCTCAGGTCAGACCTGTCTCAGGAAATTTGCAACCCCAATCTGGTCGCTCATAACCAAAACCAGGGTCTTCTCCAGGGCAAGAAGTGAGCTTCCACCTTCGCTACCCTGTTCTGGAGTGGTGCCTAGAGAAAACCCATTGCATCCCTCTTGCAAAAGCCACGTGCAAAGGAAGAAAGCTGAAGTAATTTTGCTTCTTTGCTTATTTCAGCAAGAAAAAAAGAAAATCTTTGGCTTGAAGCAAAGTGAAAAGTTGAGTTGCTCATATGGACCTTAAACAGTGTAGCAGCCAAAATGCTCAGCTTTCCATAGCCACACCGCAATCACAAACACCTCTGGGCATCGCCCCCTCCTCTCCCTGGGAGCTTCAGAAATCCCAGGCAGAGGAAAACCTACATGGTTTTGGCTTTCAGAGAAGGCTGGAGTCCCGGCCCATCCTCTCCCACACCAGACCTTGCTGTTAATATTCACAGCCCCCAAGCTGTGTGCAACCTCTGCCACGCTCACACTTTTACAGATCATCCTCCCCTCTCCTTGAGGCAGTGAGGCTGGTAAAAGCACAGCTGTGAAAGGCTGGTTGCTGGGCAGCTGGGATCCAGCAGACACGGATTTGGCGCGGCTGCGCTTTAGCAGATAATCCTGGGACAGAACTATACGCCTTCACCCAAATGTTTACTCCTCCTCACTCCTCTCACCTCCCACACTCCTCCAGCATCTCTAGCAGCTCTCCTGGCTTCCCTCACCCATGAGCTCACAGCTCCAGGGTTTTCTGCACCAATTTCCTTTCTCCTCTCTCCAGAGACTGAAACTATTCTCCTATTTATGACGTTATTTTTTTCATCTCACTCCTATCAGCCCCCCATATATGCTGGCCATGGATACCCCATCCTGGACCACAATCTTGCCAGCAAACTCCACTCCCTCCCCAGCACATAGCAGCAGAGCAAACATCTTCCTTCTGTGCATGAGTGGGTCTTATCAGGTTATCAGGTTTTCCCTTTGCATCTCCTTTCTACAGGGCTTGGGGCCCTTCTTCAGCAATTCTGCAGACCTTCATGCTACCATCACAGCCTCCCCATGGAGATCCATCTGCCCCCGGCCCCCAGGATTTTCTCCCTATCGTTCCTCCATTGGCCTTGGCATGGTTTTGTTAAACATCACTCCCCACCTAACCCCACATCCTGGTGCTTACCCACCACTTCTGACCCTTAATGCACTTCTGCCCAATGGAGGTGGCCTCTTTGGTCTTCCTCTCCATTCCCAGCTTCTCTTCCCACACTACTGGAGCTATATCTTCCTTCTGCTAAAAGTATCAGGCCTATGAGTCCCTTCCTGGTGACAGGACTGTTGTATGCATCTTCCTTCCCCAGCCCAGAGCTTCACAGCTTGTCCTCATTGCCTGCATCCAGCAGGAGCAGGCACAGGACCCTCCACACACAAGACCCAGAAGATGGAGCCTTTCAGATGGGCTCTCTGCAGCAACAGCAAACATCTTGGCATCCCCTCCTCCAGTTTCATCACTCCTAGGAAGACTCATCCCATTTTTTTGTACTTTCCTTGCAGCTGAAGCCCCCTTTGACCCGTTCCCATACCAATCTTTCCTGCTACCTTTTACTTTCCCAAAGAGGCACATAACAGACTCATGAGGCTGCAGCTCTGCAACCATGACCTCCTATGCACTTTTTCCCATTGGTATGGAGGGCTTTGGTTTGGTAGGATGCGGTGTCAGACAATATCCTGCCTGCAGTTTTTCTCCTTTCAGTTGCCCAACTTTGTGTGCACTGATTTTGTTATGGCTTCATGCTTTCTTCTGTGTGAAATCACACTTTTAGCCAGATTTAGCCACTGCAGTTGCAGGTGTATATTTAAAAATCCTTTATGGGCAGCTGTGCTTACAAATGATTCTTTCATACATCCAGAAAACTTTAGTTCTCATCTGAAAAATCAAAAAATATAAAAGTAACAATGGAAGAGCTAGGCTTCAGCTGCAGAAACAAAACCAGACTGTGATTTTATACCCCTAATCACACAAATCTGGGAGTTATTTAAAGCTCCGTTACAATCCATAACATGCAGAACCTTCACTTATACACCCTTGCCATGGACCTCATGGCAAAAACTAACCAAGGTTTTAGAATTCCATTTCAAAACGATACCTAGTTCTGCTCATGCACCAGATGTCATGACATACCTAAAATACTATGCCTGCAACCAGTTTAGGATGTGTTTGCATGGAGAGACTCTTCCTCCTACTGTATATGAATAAGAGTGGAAAGTAGGTAACTGTATTTTTCAAGGACTTCGATATAAACCTTTGCCGATAACCCTGGCTGAAACAGTAGGCCCATATACAGAGGCGTGTGATTTTTTTTTAGCCCTGTACTCACTGAAAACTGACAAGAAGAGGTGTAGAGGCACCCACCTTCCACCGATGCCAACCCATTTAGGTAACTTCAGCACAGGCTGATTTGCAATTGTTAGGCACGTACATTTTTAGCTGTGCTCAAATTCCTGCTATTCCACCCACTTTCTTCATTAGCATATTAGACGCCCCCATGGCATACTTTAAAATTGTCTATAAGTCAGGCATATGTGAGGGAAGGTGGCTCCGCTGCTGCAGCTGAAGAAGTCTTCCTTTTCAAAGTGGGAAAGAGCATTAACAGGGAAGAGACAGCCCCACGGGGAGGACACCAGCCCCGCAGCCTACCCCGACGTTGGACATATTGCCTATGGTAGGGTGGAGAGCAGAACTCACAAATAGTACTCTAATTATTCTGATTGCAGCCCTAATAATATCCTGCATGGAAATCTGTACATATATATATATTTCCCATAATTTTTTTTCCAAATATAGATGTATGGAAATCAGATGTCTTATT
Source organism: Scolopax mira (assembly GCA_004320125.1). Lineage (NCBI taxonomy): Eukaryota > Metazoa > Chordata > Aves > Charadriiformes > Scolopacidae > Scolopax > Scolopax mira. The sequence continues at coordinate 186,699 of BJBW01005591.1, forward strand.
AAACACTGACTTTCTGCTTTGCAGGTAACTCATGTGCCAAGGGTTGAAGTGCCAGGTGACACACATTGATCAGCCTCTTGGCTACAATGACCAAGGAAGCCACACAATGAGTGTTCTCTGCTAAGCCTGCACCCTGGGCAGGGAGCCCTCCTGTTACTCAGTGTCACCGTGGCAGCTGCCCAGGGCCAGCAGGTCTGCTGGGACACTGTATTTTCCAATGTCATCATAAGAATATTCTCTTTAGATTTGTCAATCTGTATTATCAATCCATTAATCTAGGGCAGTGTTTGCCTAGCCTCCCCCCAGGGATTTTGCATTACAACCTGGTGGAAAACCTCTAAGGGGCTCCTCCAGCTTCCTCCCTTCATGTCCCTGCTGCCAAACTCTTGTTCCTACGCAGGAGCAGGACCCATGGACCTCAGTTCCATGCCTTGGGGTGCATTTAGGAGAGCTGGTAACATCAGGGAGAGATAAGCTTGCCTCTTGCAAGGAGGGACACGTGTGCCCCTTACCTGGGCTTCCCTCTCACTAGAAAAGCCCCACTACTCATGGCATCCTCTGCTCCTCTCCTAAGTCCCTCTGCTCTCACCTGTCCACGGTCTACTCTTGTTGGAGACTGCTGCACAGTTATTTCACCAAACCAATAAGGATTCTGTCCCTGACAAAACGTAAAGGCCCTTTTTCCTTCACTCCCAGAAGTAAGACAGGCAGAGATGTACCAGTAAGAACATGGGTCCCTCCTGGTGAGCAGCCCTCGCCCTGTTGCGTGATCCTGACTACAGAAGTGATTTGTGAACCACTCATTACCTCATCACTGGCCTCAAGAAAAGGCTTAGACTAAACATTTTACAAGATGGCCAATATCCCTTCTTTATTTCCTTCTCTCTCTTTTTTCCCCCCTCACTTTCCTGTAACTCCAGTGCCACTCCTTGTAATTGCTGCAGAAATGTAATTGCTGCAGAAACAATCTGAGCTGTCATTGACTTACATTGTTCACACATCAGGAGAAACTGGCAGATCAGAGTCACCCCACCTAGCTTCAGGGACCTGCTGCATATCTATTTACATCTGAGGTAGGTAATGAGGCTCCCGGTATAAGCAATGGAGACCTAGAAAATACAGAAGAGTGAAATTTAAGGTATGAGTCACCTCTCCAAAAGTATGTTTCAAGGATGAAACAAACAATTCTTTATATCCACGGACAGTATTAACTATATCTCTAATAAATATATAAAGTAACACATCTTTAGGATACAAAGGCAGCTTTGGAGCAGACACCTAAAGTTAGGTAAGAAGGTCCCAACTGGGTTCTCCTAAGACAGAAATCATGACTTTCAGATTAGCTCTGTTAATCTATTTTGAATTCAACTGGACTTTCTGCTGCTCACACATGGACAAATCCTGTTAATTATGTACTTGCCTAGCAAGGAAAATTATACCTCATGGCACTGGAGAGTGGGTTCTTTCATAGTATAAGCTATGGCAGCTGTTGGCTCTATGTCTTTGTAGTACATGGCAGTAAAATCTCCTGCTTCTGTATCTGTCCCTTTCCCACAAGACCATAAATCAGGAAGTATGCAATAGAAAGACCAACATGCTCCAGGAGACTGAGGTGGTGTAAGTCTGATGGCACTTGATTAGCCATCCAGCACCTTCCAACAGGAAGACAAACACCTGCCTGCCTGTTTGTGCCTTCACCCTCTTGCCAGGGAGTGAAGTTGCAGCATGTATTGTTCTGAATTTTCTAATACTCACATGCACACATTTTACTCAATGCTCAAATAAACAAGGACAAGATCAAAGATATGTGCCCACCATCACCAATTATCTCCTGGTTGCAAACAAGTTTCAGCTAACTGCTTTGCATAGAGGGGCTGATCTCAGCCAGATGTTGCTTCATCCTGGCTGTAGTATTGACTCTGGAAACTTTGAAAGCATGGAAGATATTGAAGATATGTGGATATTGTTGGTATTTACTTCATTTTGCTCACACAGTAGCAAATAATTACTGAAAAGGATGCTTGTGCAAGTCCATAAATGAGGGAGAATAGCAATTAAAGGGTAGTTTAGCCTCATCACATAGTTTCATCTTTCCAGGAAAGACTCAGAGCATTAAGAAAGACCCCACTTATCTCTCACAGGAACGGGGAGAGATACAAGTTTCATTTTTGTGCCCTGACTTAAGATTATGCCACTTGAAGAGGATTAACATCAATTAGCTGAACTTCTAACTGGCCTTTCATTTCTTTATCAGCCTGCTCTGGAGTTGAGGCTAGAAACTTACAGTTTCTAGCTTCAGTATCTGTCCCTTTCCCACAAGACCATAAATCAGGAAGGATGCAATAGAAGGACCAACATTCTCCAGGAGACTGAGGTGGTGTAAGTCTGATGGCACTTGATTAGCCATCCAGCACCTTCCAACAGGAAGACAGCTAGAAACTGTACAGTAACTTAACTATATACTATTTTGAGGTTGTGTATGGATCTTTGCAGGAAGTGAACACAAACAAGGCACAGGTTGGTGCATAAGCAGACACAGGCTGGTGCAAAGTAGACACAAGGATACATTTCCCAAACTTGGACTTCAAGGCCTTCTCCAGTGAGGCAGGTGAGTGGTCTTCACAGTACTCACCCTCAGGCTCCGTGCCGGCTATGGACGCTTGGAAACGTTCTGGTGGCTTTGCAGCTCTGCATACCTGCAGGGGTGGGACTCAGCATCATCACTGGAAACCAGTGCAAGACTACTGGGGAGAGCAATACCCTGTTGGCAAGGAGTTGGAAGAGCTACGTTTCAACTCGTTCACACATGTTGCTATTTTCTGCTGTTGGTACTCAAATTTCTGCCTTGTCCCTCGCTCTGTCACAGAGCATTCAAAGCACAAACGAAGAGGATGGTGGATGAGAAGGGGACCATTTAAGGACCATCATGTCACTGCCTCAGGCTCTTCCATACAGACACTGAGACACTGCCCACACACTCTTGCTCTCTGTTAGATAGAGCTTTTGTGTATTTTATCAGTGCTTGCTGCAAGGGCAGAGCAGTTCAGATGCATTTGTCCACTCAGAAACTACAGAGCCAGAGAACCCACCAAGACCATGCAGAAGGGAAGCCAGAGGAGGATTACACTGTACCTGGAAAACATTCAGCTACTGCCTTTCCTCAAGTTTGCAGTCCCTTTGTGTTGCTAGAATAGAGCAAAAGGAAATAATTAAAGGCTAAAAACCTAACCCACTATTATTAAATTCCAGAGGATGAGTTATTTTTAAGGTATATAAATATTTGGCAGAAATTCTTAACAATCCTTTTCTAAAGGAATTTATGTAAGCTAGGTTTAAGAAGACATTGTTGCAAAATATAATAAAATGCAGACTTGTTTCACATTGTCTCAGACTTCCATTGAAACTGTGATGTCCAAATAGCAGCAGGTCCCAGGATAACTGAAAAAAACTTTTTCACATCTTTTTCTTACACTGAAATTAGATATCAATGAAACATTATCAGTTCCAGTGGTATAAATTATTTACTTACTACATACACAATTAACATTTTAAATGAGTTTGACACACTTAAGATTCTATAAACATTATTGTGCGGTACAGGATTTCTCAATACTTTGGGGAGACAAGGCATGAGAAATAATCCAATGTGCATTTTCATATTATAAAGTCATTATATAGAAGGTTAAAGACAAAACCACAAATAAAACAAGAATACAAATCAAATTCTATACAACAACATTTTTAGACTGTACATAGAATGATTACTTGGGATGAAAAAATATAAAAAATGTCTTTATCTTCCACACAAACAATTCAGAGACCATGCTGGTTCACATGTAACATATTGGATTTGCTAACACTGAGTAATGCAGGCAAGATTTGCAGACAGCCTCTAGACAGGCCTCCACAGAAAAATCAAGAGCAACCTTGGCTAAAAGTGACAGTTGGTCTACAGGAGGGAAATATTTCAGTAAGATCAATGGAATTTTTTCCTATGTTTTAATTGGCATTAGACTTGGGTTCACAAATGTCCTGGTTGCTGGGTACCCACCATACTAAGCTCAGGATGCTGTTCCAAGAGCAGAGGCAGAGAGAAGTACCTGGATGGGCCACCCGTTTTTGCTGCAGGGTAAACACCCACGCTTTCCACGGAGCCACGCTGTTGTCACTCGGGTTTGCTACATTCACACAAAGCTTGGAAATCTGCCTGTCGGTGCTGAAAATACGTCCGTTTCTAAACCCAACACAATGAGGGGTGGTTGGGAGCGAGGAGGAGGGACTTGGACCTCCAACGGTTTTGGCTTCGCACACCTCTCAATAAGGACCTGCCGTTGGAGCGTGGCCTTTGTCTAACTGAGCTTTTGGAAACGTTCCACAAATCTTTGAGCAATTGTGAAAAGATGCCTGCGGGTGTTTGCATCACGGATGCTATGGCATCCACACACTTGCCCGGGCTCCCAGCTCATCCCGAGCACCACAGGAGAGACCATTGTAAACGAGAACATTTGCCATCGATGCTGTGTCAGAAAGGTCTGGGATGAGCTACTGACAACCAATCACTGGCAAGGACTTCAGTTTTCTGGCAAAAATCAGGATGCTTCTAAAGAAATCAAAGCAAGCTCATAAATCCTGGTTACCTCTGCTACGAGATAAGGAGGCTATCAGCTGAGCCGTACCTTTTAACAGATTTCTGTTGAAAACAGTAAGTCCCAAGGAGGAATAAAGCAATGCATACTACAGCAAAGGCAAGAAAAGAGGCCAAAACTTTCAGGCAGAGAAGTAGTGCATGGAGGGCCCAGCATCCTTGAAAGACATTAAATAACTCCCAGAAGACTTTCAGGGGCATGAGAAAGGACACGGTACAGTCAGGTGCTGGCTCCTTCCCACAGAGCAGTAAATCTCCTGCAGTGTCACTTTGCCAAGCCCCGTGTATGTGCCTTCAGAAAACACCAGACCTTTGTCACCCAGTTCTCCAGAGCTAAATTGTGCGGCCATTTATTTCACATGTTTCGCACAAATTTGTTGACAAGGCACACTGCTTCATTAATCCTGAGGGGAAGTCCCTTTGCAAGTTTGCCTATATGTATATCTTCTTCACAGAGCATTTAAAACAAAAAAACCCAACAAAACTGTAACTGTTGTGGAGCCTAGGAGGCTGAAACCATTACAATGTGAAAATCAGATACCATAACAACGAGTGAAATATGAGAGAACTGGAGTATTTATTAAGATTTAGAATGCTGCAGTATTTTCTGTTTCTTGGGCTTTTTTTATATCACTGGTTGTTACAGTTTCAGGTTTGAGTACTGATATAGGTCAGTGGATCTCCCTCTTCCACTTAAGAAGATAGGGACACCAAATTCCCCCTTTATTTATCATCATGGGATTAATGAGACATAAGAGTAACTCTCTTATGTGAATTTCAATAGGGGAAAACTTGGAAAAGTAAAAAAGAAATAAAGCCACATAAAATTTGATTAACTTTAGGAACTAGCTGGCAAGATGAAAGATTAACCTATCATGCAGCACTTCAATAAGGCTGCTTTTTTAATTGCAAGATTTCATTAGTAGTGGAAATCACAGTATCATGAGGCAACTTAAAATCACATTATGATATTGAAGTCATGCAGTAATTAAAACTGGACAACACCCTTGGTAAAATCTTGGAAAACATCAGCCAGAGACAGGCTATTCACATTCATTTCTATTAACTCCATGATCCATGTAACTGATTCCAGCAGGTCTAGCTTTTATATTTCGCCAGATATTGAATAGGAGAGCTAATATTATTAATTATTTCTAAATCTAAGTAATGGATTTCCATGAGTCCTAGCTAAGAAGTCATTGTTTTAACCGACATGCCAATACCTCCCATAGCAGTGCAGCACGGGGAGGAATGGTTTTTCCCAAGTCTCTTTGCTTACAGGATTTCCAGGCGTTGTGCCAAGATTTTTCCCTATGTTAAAGAAAACTCCATTCTTTCACATCCTTCTTTTTCCTGCACGCAGTTTGCTGCACTCACAACTTAAAAACTGATTTTTTTGCCCATTTTCAGAGCACAGCATCTTGTGGGAAAAAAAAAAGGTGAGGAACCAACTCTGATTTGAACCTGACTTCTGTTAGCTTCGTCTCATGGTTCCTAATTCTTGTATTAGAAAAGAGTGTGAATAGCCAATCCCTCTCCATGGCCCTCAAGATTTTTCAGACTGTATTATATCTCTCCTCAGCTGACACTTTTTCCAGATGAATAATTTTGTATTGCTCACTAAAAGTCACTAATCACACTTGCACAATATAAGTAACCTTGTTTCATATAAAGTACTGATCAGAGATTAATAAAGCCTGTAATTATTGTATTTTCATTCCAAGTTTTTACCTCTATGAAGTCAGGATTTGATTTTCCAAGGCACTCAAAAGGTGCATAGCGCATCACAGGTCAAAAAGCCCTCTCTTGAATTTGACTGGTGTAATGGTGGTCTTGATTAGAAAAAAAGCTATTAATTTTCTGGAAGATAGGAAAAAATTGTGGCCACTTATCTATGCAAAGAAATATTCTCTCATGGCAAAATACTACCAAAAGAAGAAGAAAAAAAAATAAAACCATGGGAAAAACACTTTAACAATACATAGATACTTAAATATTTTCTTGTCATTGGGCTATGACTGTTTTGTTATATTGTGTTCCTTATAGATGATCTATAGTACAATACAAAGTAACATATCCTATGGATCAGTGTAAAAGCTTTCCCCCTTTGTCCTCAGTGCAGGCATAGTCTGAGTGAGAACTGGCAAAGCCACTGTGCAGCTGTGTCTTATTTTAAGAGTACAGTGCAGTGTGGTACCCAGTTACATCCTCTGGATGGATGGAAGCCTCTTCACCCACTCCTAGTTCTGGTCTCAGTTGCTGCCCGCTGTATCATTACTCTACTATGATTTTAGCATGACTCTCAAATCGGTTTTAATCTTGAAAGTTTTTAAAAGAGCATCTATTCCATAAGATATGTCCTCACTGAGTCACACACCGAGTTGATCCTAATGTTAACAAGGGTTTTCCTTAGTACCAACAGCAAAATCACTAAGCAGTAGAAAAGAATTCAAGTTTTAAAGCTAATGGATGCTGTGTCCATTTATAGCACTAGAGTATTTGATGTTGCAACTCTTAAGCATTAGGAATCTTACTTTACTCTTATAAAATTATACGTACCTCTTTCTCATCTTACAGATTTGAGTTTAAAAAACCGAGTGACTGCCTCCAGTATTCTCAGGTATTCAGAAAATTAACAATTCTTGATAGGTTTTTAGGAGCAAAGAAAGAGAAGTTCATTAATAATTACTGTAATGCTTTAGACTTACTGCTTGTATAGCTCTGCAGTCTAGGAGCTATGTGATATGACTTTTTAAGTCTTGCAATCATTTCAAAGCAGGAAACCACCAGAAAGTCTCAAAGATATACACTCGATATTGTTTCACATTGATGAGCAGAGATCCAACTCTCTCATTTACTCATATACCCTTCTGCTTGTCCAGACTCATAACCTCTTCTGAAGAAATGGGAAAGGAGGAAAAGGAGCAGGTGGCAAAAGCAATGTATCACTAGTCTTAAGTCTTCCTCAAAACTCTGCCCAAGGGTAGAACTTTAACTGAAACTAGAATTAACTACAAGAAGAATAAGAGGCATTTAACCACTTATTGAAATCTTATCAAAATCCACCTTCCCCTACAGCCAAGACACCAAGAACCTGGATGGCCCTCCCACTACTATGTAATTAGTATATACATTTCTGGTATGGAAACGTCACCAGCGTTGGCTGCAGGAGCAGCTATTATTCCCAGCACAGGAAATTCACAGCTTTTTGGTTTGGTTTTTTTTGGTTTGGTTTTTTTTGCCTTTTTTTTTTCTTTTGCTTCTTACTGCTTGTATAACAACAGTCTTATTGCATATATCCATCCAGGCAATGCATTAGACAAGACTGAATTCCACCTGGAACTCTTCCCAAAAGTTATGAGACAGATAAAAAAGAAAAAACATCCTAATCTTTTTATACCGGTAACTGATTTTACTTCCACTTCAAAAGTCTACCAATACCCAGGGAACCCAGCAGACCAGCAAAAACCATCAGAAGATTGAAGTGAAATTATCTTAAATAAAAAGTGTGGATAGGGGAATTTAAAGTGAGTTTCTCTTTATTAAAGGCAAGAAGGGTAGGGTGGAGAATAATAAATTTAATTGCACTGTGCAATGGAATCATCCCAGGGAAAATGATATAGAAACAGTAAGAGAACAAAACCAAATAGCTCAATATTTTCATTGAAATTTTTTTTTACTGTATGGGTTATAACTCAAATCAGAAGAGACTGCCTGGCAGACTCATTGAAGGCAACAGGTACTGAAAACAACTTATAACTTGCGGGAACACACCTCTAAGTGATATCTCCACTGCTGCTGATGTCAAGCAAAAATACCAGAACTCTTAATTAAAAACAGAGATTTAAACAAAAGTAGCTTTATACTGATTCTCAGTGCCCTTATTCTTCTCACTCTTGACAGTGATCAGAGATGGAAGGTCTGATGTCCTATACACTCCAGTCCTCATCCTCCCTTGGCAAGATCTCAGCTCAGACACGTAACCTTCAAAGCTGAGGTTCCCCTCAGAATCGTCACAGGAGCGTGTGCCAGTCTCTTCCAGTTTGACTCCATCCACATCAATTATCCTGTTTACAGGCAGCTCCGTACCGGGGTTCTCTCTCACACCAGAAGGATTAAAGCTTCTGCTGGTCTTTGCTTTGTGAGAAGTTTGCTCACAAGGGTTTCCTGAAGTCCCCGGTGAGTCTTTTTTCTTTCGGTGGTTTGCACCTGACAGAAGAATTAAAAACAAAACAAAACAAAACACAGAAGAGTTATGTATCTCCTGGCTTTTAGTGAGTTTCAATATTGCAGCCTCCTCTGAAGTCCTAATGGTAGATAATCAGCAGAGATGTTCCTCTGCCCCATACAGGAGACTTGATAAACCAAGTAGGCAACTAAACAGCAGATCTCAAAGATACACGCAAATCATTGATATGTATCTGCATTAATTTAGCATTTTTCAGAGTTTTTAAAAGGAATCCATTAAAAATAACTACTTAGTATAAATTTTTACAGCTTTAAAACAAAAACTGCTACACAACAAACCCAAAGGTGAAGGAGGAGAATACAGACCTTTCACCGGGGCAGAATGGGAGACATTCCTTGAGTTGAACTGGCCTCCCATGCCAGATCCCCGCTGAGACATTATTTTTACTTGGCTAGAGATTAATTCTCTAACAGCCCAAGGAAGGATGATTTGAAGCTGTAGTTCACTGCTCTGAACTGCAACCGAGCAATTATAGGCCACGGTTTACAGGAGAAGAAGAAAAGAAATAAGTCTGCTGAAGGGCTTTAAACATTCATGAAACACCTGAGTTACATGTGATTTTTTAAACCTTGAAGTCTCTTTTCAGTACGGTGTTTCTAAAATCACAATGGTTAGGATTTGGGTCTGTTCTCTAGAACTACTCATACAAAGTCATTACTATCTCAAGTTAACCTTAGCTTACACCTGAGCTCCCCAAAAGGTAGTTCTGCGTTAGGTGCGACCTTGCAAACTGCTACGCACTGGTTAAATAAATGCAGATAAAGCTGCTTTTCCTTATTCAAAGGCAACAGGAAGGGAAGGATGAAGAATGAATTGATTTAATAATTTGCACCATGGTTATCAATATGATCTCTGTAGTTGAGGTGTTCCCAAGGGGTAACATTTGCAGGGAGAGAGAACTGCTTCTGTTAGACCAACTGGAATCCAAGAAAAAAAATAGAAAACCTCTGAAGGCACAAAGGCAGACCTAAGAAAGGCCTTACATTTCACATTGAAATTGCTTTTTCCATACGTACCAGCTGGTTTTATAAAAGACACCATCTTTCCCAAACCTTTTTTAAACTTTTTACCACAGTACACACAAGTGCCTGACTAGAACATTTAGTCACACAAATACCAAAACAATTGTGTGGTTAAATTCCATAGTTGCCTTTGAAAGCTTTCATTTGTGTTTGTTTCATAAATTGATGTGTACAGGGCTTTTTTGCAAGAAAAATAAATTTCAATGTGTAATCATCATAATCAAGAACTTTTTGATATGAAAAAGGAGGAAAATGCAAATGGAAAGGACAAAAATACAAATTTCATACTGTTTCAATCAAATCACTCTTCTCAAGGGTCAAAGCTTTCTATTTAATGAAACTAAGTTAAAATTTTAAGTAGTGCAATATTATTCCAGTGCTTTAGCTACAATGCTAAATATTAATAATTATGGGTTATTAATAACCCATATTAATAATAAGGATATTCCACATCAGTAATGCTTCCCTTTTTTCACAGCCAGAGGAATTAGATCAAATTCCAGGCAAATCAGCTGAGCAAAAGCTGAGAGGAGGCAGAAAGCTTTCTCAGCCCTGTTAGCCCAGCATGATTCCTGCCTACGAAATTACAGCTAACATTTAATGGGACTATATTACGCTTCATGTTTACATCTTCCTACTGTGGCTTAATTTTAACTGCTGTTTGCATGGCTGTGGTGCAAAATGCTATTATTCTATTCTAAAATGTTTATCTTAGCATGAATGCACTGAACTGTACTCCTGATCTTTTTAATCTACTACTCTATGCCCTTTGAGGAAGATCTCCAACTCTCCTTTCATCTTGGCTTAACAGCAATACTAATTTCAAAAAGCCGTACTAATGACAAATTACTCCAAATCATTTGCATTGACAGAGCATGAGTCATCCAGTTGTCCTCGTGTTGAGAATACATCCTTCTACTGAATGTAAAGAACCAACTTTGATGGTGGCGTAAGGTCTCACAGCTCTGTTGACTCGAATTAAGCTAAAACACTTTCCACAGTCAAAAGATACAGCCTGCATTAACAGGGTACAACAGATGGAAGGGCTGGAAACTCTTGCTGAGGAACACTAATGAAGGTGTAACTGTTGCTGTATGGGTTTGGTTGCTAAGCCTTTCTACAGCTACCTGTAAGAAATGCCATTAAGTCTTGGAATTGTGGTGTCGCTGAGTCACCACATGGAGCAACAGGGCTTGCAAGTTGTCTAGTAGGAACAAAGCAAAAACAAGGTCACCATTAGCTCTCGGGCTTCACTAGACATAAGCCCATCTGCAGAGGAATAAATCCATGCTATGGGCAGGGTTTTTTTATTAATACCCTTCTCAGGAGCAATCCCTCTGAAGCATCTAATAAATTACTGGTAGAGGCAGGGCAGTAACAGAGATGGTTTTATCTAAAATACCGGTTCAAAAGAATATGGAATTACTAAAGGATGACACTGAAGATAATTTCTCATTTCCTGGCAGGGTACAAAGGATCTTGGCTCATCTACAGCAAACAGGAAGATGATTCCAATAGTAGCACTACACTGAAAAAATATTTTAATTTGCTTTTTTTTTTTCCTTATTATTAAAAACAAAGTATTTATGAAGCAAGGCTAATTGCCACAAATAATACAGGAGATTCGCAAAACCAGTTTTGTGTATACATGTATCCCATAAATTTTAAAATAGTCTTAAGATTTGCTCAGTGGAGCTTTATAAGGAGGGTGTAATAATGCCTACAACACTTCTGTACTGGTCTCCTCCTATTCTCTTCTCAAGTCACAAGTACCTGAGCACACTCAGCTCTGCAGGGCACCATCGAAGGCACAGAGAGCTGTCACAGATACAATTTCTCTTCACACATTCTTGCACTGAAGTGATGAAAACCTCCATGGATGTCTCCACAGATTGCTTTGCTTTGCATAAAGCATGTCAGGAATGATATCACATTTTCCTGAATCTGATCTGTCAAATGTCCTCCCTAACTTCAGAAGGCAAAGGAAGCCAGTAGCTGCAGAGCAGTAGTTGCACAGACTGCCTTCCAAACAGATGGAAAAAGAATAATCTGATTGGTGACCTTCAGTTCCCCTGCAGCTCTAAGAGAATTTTATTGTGCATCTGATCCCATTAATGTATTCCAGCTGTTTTAAAGATGGGATGATGCATGTTGTCTTCTGTCTTTAACCTGGAGATCTACTATTGTACAGACACACTCTTAGAAGGCTACACATACCAGTCTGCATTTTTCAAAAGGTAAACCATCACGCAATGTTTTGGCTGACTTCCTTATTTCCTTTACCAATATTTCTCTTTTTCTGAAGTTTTGCTTTTGTGTACTACTCTCAAGCTCTCTGAATTTAACTTTGATTATGGGAAAGTGCCTTTACAGAGGAACACAAAGGGATTTTCTGTTCTGTACAAAATATTCCTCAAGCTCTAAAAAGATCTAAGCAAGATACCGGAAGACGTAGTCTTCCAAGTAGTTTAGGACCAAGGGAGCATTTGGCAAAATTCCAGGAAAAGATGAAGTTACAAAAAACCCTTGAAGTTTCAGGAACAGCACCAACTGTCAAACGGGGATGACAGGATCAAATAACTGTAGCTCAGTGCAGGTGCTTGGGATTTTAAGGGCCACCCACAACAACTTGCAACGATATTATTTCTATACCATAATTATTAGATCTATTTATTGTCAATGTGCTAATTTAGTTACGATTCACTTGTTAAAGCATAATTTAGATCTGATATGAAATTCCACACTTTTTAAGTGATCAATACTCAATTTAGTTCCCTTCACACCATATTTATCTTTTTTCTTAATAAAGGTAGATGACATTTATTAAGTTTCACTGTAAGAGATGAGCTCTGTGCTTCAAAGTCCACACTTAGTGGATTTCATGTAGGATGCAATGTTAAATTCTATTCCATAATTTTCCCAACACTATTTCCATACAGCCAGCCACCTCTTCCATGCAGATTCAGCGTTTCACTTAGCAATCTAATCTACCTTTGCTAAACTCCTACTGTTCTTGTCAAAACCATTTACTATTTAGATGGCTCTCAGGTCTGCTGAAAGATAACAAGAATACTCTGCTGACTACTGTACCGTGGATCCCAGGCATTCAACTTCTCACGTCAGAGAGGATTAGACATTTCCTTAAAATAAATGAGCTCCAGCTTAATGATTTTGAGCTGACTTACAACAGATAAGAGTCTGTTTGAAGTATTCATAACACTTGTAACTCTTTTGAACAGAAATCACCAAGGTTTTTTCAGGAACAGCTCCTGGAATTGGTTATTTACTGGCACATATCACTTCCAAATGCAATCATTTGTTTCCAGTCCCCATAGTCATAGATTCGTGTGTTCTTTAATGGAGGAGAGTGGGCAGATACTGTTCTCATCTCTGATCCCATAACAACAACCTGTCCTGAGGTGGTAACACACTGCCTGAGAAAGCATGTTTTTTACATGAGACTATAAAAAAGGAGATTTGTGAGGCTGTTTCTGCAGTGGTGTTCACTTCAACATCCTGGAAATATTTCAGCCTGAGTAATTCTTTTTCCTTAAGATACGTATAATCTGGCAGATTCAGTCTGGGAAGGACACTTCTTCCTTCCTTCTGGTCCTAAACTGCTGTGAAATGGTATTTCCAAATCTGAGGCTTCCCCATATGTGTATTCTTTTAAGTGGTGGATAAATTACTCCCACGCTGGCTGATGTACTGTTAGCACTGTAAGCAATTTATTATTTTTTTTTTTTTTTTAAGTTTGGAAAGCAATTTATGCTTCCAAAGGGAAAAGGATACTTTACATTTAAGATTCAGAATTCTGCAAGGTTGAATTACCTTCTAAAGTTTCCTTCCTTTCATCTCTTAACTGATACACCACCAAGGAGAAAGAGGATTTAATAAAAGGCTCCTACAGTTTATGCTAAATCTTTTCAAAGGAAATTTGACTTTACGTGCTGTATTTCACTTGCATGATGAAACACCAAGTGCAGCATATGCTCAGAGCCTTGAAATCACACTCTGTAACAATGACGGCATCAAGCTAGGAAATGGATTGTTCTACAAAGCAGCAACACTCTGCATTATCAGCCTATTTACTTTTGTCCTGGGAATTTCTGGAAATACATTTGCAGCATTAAGTTTAGAAGCACAGGGCAGATAGAAATCCTTTCACTGCGCTCACCTCAAAAGCATTTGCAAGAACAAAGCACAAATATTAGTTGGAAATACAAATTCTGAATATTACATAGAAGAGGAAGCTGGTATAACTACTACTACTGCTCACCCGTGGATACATAATCAGAAAAGGACACGCTGCAGACTATGTTTGCTGGGGGCAGTGACCGTTCACACACGTGAACGTGCAACAGCTGCTGCAGGGAACCACAAACATCATCATCTAAAAGCCAGAAACACTGAATATCACTGAATATCACTGAAATTTTTGGAGTTGGAAGGGACCATAGAGATCATCTAGTCCAACTCCCCTGCCAATGAAGGACCACCCAGAGCATGTCAGAGCATGACAGTCCAAGAAGAAATAAGAAGTTCTGAATTCTGATCCAAAGCAGCCTGCACCACCTCATTAACATTAGCCATTTTGCTTGAACTTTGTTTCTCCACTGCTAAAATTGAAATTCCAGTACCTAAAGGGGGCCTACAGGAGAGATGGGAGGGACTCTCTGTGAAGGAGTGTAGTGATAGGATGAGGATTCTTTAAACTGAAAGAGGGGAGATTTAGATTAGATATCAGGAATAAATTCTTTACAGAGAGGGTGGTGAAACACTGGAACACTTTGCCCAGAGAAGCCATGGATGCCCCATCCCTGGAGGTGTTCAAGGCCAGGCTGGATGGGGCTTTGAGCAACCTGCTCTAGTGGGAGGTGTCCCTTGAGCACCATGGCAGGGGGGTTGGAACTTCATGATCTTTAAGGTCTCTTCCAACTCTAACCATTCTATGATTCTATGAAATAGTTTTTGAATCCTCCCAAGCAGTAGGTGTGACAAAACATCTCTGCAACAGTCTAAAATTACACAGCCCTCAGCTTGATCCTCCAGCGTTTCATTTTAACATTGGGTTTGCTTTTCCATCAGTAGCCAGAAACAGCAGGTTTAATTATTGCAGAGAATGGTATGTTGGGAAATAGTGGCTTGAATTACTTCAATGAGTTTTAATTTAATCTGCCATTCATTAAGTTATTTTTCAATTAAGAAATTCTAAAATGTGGTTTAGCAGGGCTACCAGTTACATTTCAATCTAATAATTCACCTTAGTTCATTTCACCATCCAAATACAAGTCCTGTGTTTGAGCAGATCTGGTTTTAGCCTGTGTGCGTTTGGTTCAAAGAGCAGTTGCGATTTTTCTAACATTTTATCTAGTCAGTGACAAAATTTGTAATTCTCTCTAAAATGCGTATCTTGCTGTTTGATTGAAATAAGCTTACATTTCAAGTAATTATCCCTCAAGGCCTTCCTCCCTTCCTGGTTGTCTATTCTTAATGTAATTCTCCTTCTCCTTTGTTTATTATTGATCTCAGCCATGTACTACATTTAACTCTCCAATCTAATCACGCTCTGATTAAAAGAGGATTA
Source organism: Scolopax mira (assembly GCA_004320125.1). Lineage (NCBI taxonomy): Eukaryota > Metazoa > Chordata > Aves > Charadriiformes > Scolopacidae > Scolopax > Scolopax mira. The sequence continues at coordinate 202,202 of BJBW01005591.1, forward strand.
ACAGATTCTGGCCTTAGTATGACTGGATTCCCACAAGTACTGCTTTATATTGATCCAGAATCCAATTATCTTCTATAAAATTACACAGAGCCAATAAGGCTATAATTAACTGCAGGACAATAGCCTTTGTTAAAAAAATAACGACTTACATAATTTTTACATCTTTTAGTATAATCCCTTCCTTTTCTTAAATTTTTATTTTATTTATTTTTTCACTCACTTGGCTATCTTGATTTATATAGGAAGCACCACTGGATTTTCTCTAAAATATGCCATGTAAATTAAGGGATTATGTAAAATAACTACATGCATTATTATAGAATTTCTTACAAAAATAAAGGTATCTTTTGCATTTTTGAAGATATAGGCATGATTGTTTTTAATCTCCTTTACTATCACAAAGCTTATTGCACTTGGAATTTATTACCCTTATAACTGAAAAGTCTAGTAGCCAAAAAGGAAAGTCACAGAACACTGATATTATCTGATACCTATTCCGTGGTTGCAGTGCACTGAGTCCTCTCTGTGAATAATAAAAAAGAGCAGTTGGAAATTTATATTTTTTTTTTGTCTTTGGGAACAATAGCCAGCCTCAGGCTCTGAGAGTCCACCCTGCATTTTATTTCTGCGTAATTTATCATTCAAATAAGAAAATTCCTAGCACTGGTACTAACTAACCCATTTCTGAAAGAATTATTTCCAATAAGAAAAGAAGCAAGTTTATTTTGAGGATGCCATTGTCCATCTATTTCAGAAACAAAACGGCATCTTCAGAACAAATTAAGTAACTATGTAATCTAAATTCACTCTTTATCTTCCATAGCCTTATTATTCAATTCCAGAGATTTCACCATGCTTTTATTTTCCCTGGCTGGCTCTCTATCTTAACCAACGATATTTTACACCTATGAAAAGGGAGCTGCGAATAAACTCTTTATTTTACCGAACTGAATTGCTGGATCCAGTCTACACATCTACTCAAAGAAATACCTTCTTACTTGGTAGGCAATAATTCCATGCCTGTAACTGCAATATCCTTTTAAGAACATTTCTCGTTCTAAATGCAAACAACGAAACAAAAAGATTTTTTTTTTTTTTTTAATAACAGAAGGAAGAACAATCTCAGAAAGGCCAGAAACAAACAGAAGGAATCAAATGTACAGTGTGTACACCTTCAGTCTGGATCGCTGCAACTGGTCCCAGCTACGGATGAAATGCTACTCCCTGAAAAAGCCCAACAGCTGCTATGACTAAATGCCCAACTACTTTGCAGTAGAGGCAAGAATCTCAGTGAACAACTCAGGGGCCCCAGTGGAATATCTCTGAATGCAGTGCATAAATGCCTCTGGCTTAGTATTCGCAGCGCCTGCAGGGACTGCAGGCCTCTCCCCTGACACTTATTATTTTTCACTTGGGTAAGGAATGTGCCCAACCACCTGAGAAAAACTGGACAACATTCAAAGTACCCAGACTATACCGTGCAATTAAAAAAAACACCTCAACCAACCAAAGAGATTAAATCAGTATTTTAACACTTCCAAAAAAAGAATGCATCACTTCAAGCCAATTGCACCACACAATAATTAAGTTATTTCTTCCACAGATGGGTACCCACCGCCATTTTATGCAGAGACAAGCAGTAAGAGCGTTTCAGAACTAGTGTTCAGACTCCAGAAACCCCTGACTTTTAAAGTGGGAAATCTGCCAGAACTAGCAGGCTTATTCAAAATAAAGACATTTTCTCCTTGATGAGTAATGCAACTAGAGTCAGTAATGATTCTTGTATTGCACATTGATTTGATACATACTTCATAGCTAAATATTACTACAGTATAAACACGTTTCACTTATTTAGGAAAGATCTATGTTTGAAAAATTGCTCTCCAAAGCTCTGAGCAATGCAAACCTCATTTTGACGTTTTCCATGATTCATATTTTGCTCTCCAGATCTTCAAATGAATAAAACCTCAAGAGTTACCTGTTAGAGGGTCGGATACTGGCCTGGCTTTATTATGTCAGTCTGCAGTCAGAGAACTGTCCCCTGTAGAACGTGAGGGATGACTATATCCCTCCCCAGCCCTTTTCCCAGCGTATGTAAACCCAACATATACAAGCCCAACACACAGCATAAGCACACACGTCACTTGCCTTTATATCAAATTGATTCCAAGATTATGGACCACTTTAAATGATGTTGTCATTATTTTTCTTTTTATCCCAGCATTCTAATTCAATAAACCAATCAGAAATACATTTTCCATTGATTGGGAGATTATGGATGGAGAACCATTAAAGCACTTAAAAAAGCAACCATTATTAATGATTTAGTCCTTTGAAATATTGATTATTGACTGGGGATAGTTTCCAGCCATCTTTACTATAATTACTGTACAGCACTGCATAGTCTTTCCATGCAAACTCCAAGAAATCACGAAAATAGAAAAGTTTTGTTTCAGCCCACACTTTTTCCATAAAATCACCATTCTCTTGTAGAATACAGTTCCCATAAAAGAGTAGTGTACTGGGAGCAGTGTGCAGAATACAGGTAAGTGTATGCAATAAGGTTGTAACAAAAAAAAAAAAAGGTGGTTAACATCTTTCTTTTAGATTTTTGTTATTCCTCAAAAATCAGATAAAATCTGGTTTGACACAAAACTAAGACAGACTAAGATTTTAGTTTTGAAAAATTATTTTGATTACTTAAAGTTTTCATAGGTGACTATAACAAAAAAATAAAACAATCCCCAGCGAAAGTAGAGTAGACCAGTTAAAATACATAAAAATTAAAATCTGGGGGAAAAAAATTAAATAATTCAATATGTAGGATATTAGTTATTTGTTGTTGAAAAGTCTGAATAATTTTAAAAGGGGAACTACTACAGAGCTTTCAACTGCTTCATTTTCTTTTATGGAGGCCCACAACTATGTGGGAACACAGTGACTTTTGGAAAAACTACAATTTCAACCCCCAGAACACAATGAGACCTAAGTAACAGCACCACAAGCCTCTCTGCAGTTTTGGGGGATTTTTTTGTTTGTTTTTTTTTAATTAGGCTTCACAGTACTGTTATGTAGGACCCATCTCTGATGAGAATGAAAAGGGTAGTGTGGTCTCCAGCACCCATCCAACCCTTCATTTCTTACCCAAGACTACCAAATAGAGGTTATATTGGTTACTCCACATCGAATTCACTGAGATCACCAGCTCACTTCTTAAAGACCTGGGAAGAATTGCTTTAGTTTAAAATAAGAAGGAAAGTAATGGATATGAAGTTAAGCCCAAGAACCCAAAGATAGAAGAGACTCTCCTTTCAGGAGTTCCTTTGTGACTCATTAAAGAAATCTCCTGTCTTATCTGCCTTCTGGTGCACATGTCCATGCTATGGATTTCACATGTGACCCATCAGCATCTCAAGACAGCATTTTACCCTTTGATATCTAGATTATTAACAAATATAACATTTGTCAACTTTGTATCACAGAAATTGCTAGTTCATATCTATTGATCTGTTTGTCATTAGAAGATAATTTCAATCAGAATTCGTAATCCAGTAATGAAAGAACGGTTTTTAAATAATGAAGAAAATCAAAGCTTAAAACCAGTTTGCGTAACTAGGTCTAGAATTTATTACTCCTGAGAGAACAAAGATACAAAATACATGTGAAAACTACACAAAGATTTCTACAAAGTAAAAAGTAGAAAGTGGGAAAAGGGAAAGCTACAGTTCAGTGGTTACACAGAAATGTATGGCATGCATTAAAATACTGTAGATTCATGAAGTTTTTTTTTAAGTGCAAATGGTTTTGTTTTTTTTTAACAGTTCTCACTGAAAAAATATGCAAATTGATACCTAGGTTGTACACTTGTCATATTATCAGAAAGACACCAACACAAATCTATGCATATACACATCAATATGTCTGAAGTACATTTTGTGGTTTTGTTCTTTGTAGGCACTGGTTACAAGTCTGTTCAATACTCAGCTTCAGAAATCAAGCGGTAGCACTTATAGAACATTTCTCAAAGACTACTAATAAAGGAATCTGGTTTTAAAATACCAAGAAGATGAAACAATCTGCATTGCCATTTATAAGCATCCAACAACCAAAGAAGTATTTACAAATCTTCAACCATACAGATAAAGAACAGTATCAAATACTCTGTGTAAAAAGATAAATAATTAAAATGTATATTCCCACATCACAAAGAAATGTGATCATACAAATTATGGCACCATATGTTTGTGAAACAGCAAAAATAAATGTAGCACATAGATACCTCTTCTTATATTTTACATTAAAATATACAGTACAATGACTGTAAAACGTCAATGTCACAACACCCTTTGTCTTCAAACTCTTGTTTCTGGTAATAGCAATTATTATTAGAGTCCGTGTTTATAAAGAAATTCCATACTTCAGCCTTGGGCTAATATTGCTCTGTGATATTGCTAGACCATGAAACTTACATCCTGAAAAATGTTAAATGTTTTCTTTAAAATTATTTAATAGAAAGAGTTATTTCACTCTGTATTTATACTGGGACAAAGTGTGATAAATGCAAGCTATTTTTCTGTGTAGCACAGTATGGGTTAAAAAAAAAAACTGTAACATTTATAGTCACAAAAAAATCTAATTTATTATCAAAATATTTTTGAAATTAAGGTTTATCCATTTCAAATTTTAATCATAAATCGTACTGCAATTTTCTACACATAATTAGGGTTTCTGCTAAAGCACTTAAAACTTCCAAACCCTAATCATGTATCTCATTATGATGAATGGATCAGAAAATCTGGAACGCAAAAGCGTGATGCAGCTCCAAATGCTGATATCCTGTTTTGCACTCCTAGGGTAAAGAATGAGATAATTATAGCATATGGATGTATTTTAAAGGTTCATCTGCATGTGTCCATTTTTGGCCACACGCCCAATCCAAACAAAAGTACACTGTAAAAGCAACCAGAAATATTACAGTTAGTACAGACTAAGGCAATGAATTTTTTTTTTCTTTTTGCAAAAAAAAAAAAAAAAAAAAATTAAGGTGCAGAGAGAATTTTCTTTCTTGTTTGAATGGGTGCCAAATAATGATTAACAGCGCCAAGGAAAGTAGTTTTACATGAAAGGAAAGACTATTAAAATCTAGAAATACCTGAATTGGATCTTTGATATCCAGGTTTTTCCTGATTACCTGCAAAAGGAGTTGGGGGTGGATAGTTGGCTTCTGTGAGTTTACTGATGTCTGACGGCGGTGTTGGTGGTGGCGGTGGTAGCAAAGTGCTGTTAGGGCTACTAATATCTCCTTCAGCCACAAGAGTCAAGTCTGCCACATTCTCATCATCTACCATCTGTATGCCTTCTGCTTGTAATTCTCTCGACTGCCTTTTCCATATTGTTGCACTGTTTTCCTGTGCATGTGGAATTGGAGACAATGCAGTATTAAATGGAACACTGAAAGTCTTCTGACTGTGGAGTGCTGTCAAAGCAGATTTATGTTTATTTTCCGAGTAACCCATTTTCTTAACGGAACTTTCATTAAAGTTTTGTAGGGACTCCTGTTTTCCACTTGGTGATGTACAGCCATCCTTGCCATCATTTTTTGAAACTCGCTTGTTGAGGCCTTTAGGGCCTGCGGGAGTAGACGAGGATGGTTCTGGTCCAGTGGGAGGTAAACGAAGAAAGTCAGGAAGAATAAGGTCTTCTTTCCTTAGCAGTCCACGTTGGTCATCTGCTCTGTTACTTTGAGCTTTGGATATGAGTTCAAAAAATTCTATTGGGGAAAAACCCAAAATTGACAAGTTTTTGTCAGAAAGTGCAATGTCATTAAAATGTAAATTTTCAGCACATTTATTTTCCATGAAGATCTTCAATTCTTTCAATGCTGCCTTGAAATAAGATCCCATGTTAATTAGGAACTTTTTCAATTGCAGCAGTGTTCGCTAGCATCACTATAATTAAGACCATCAGGATTGCTATTGTAAGAGTTTTGCAGTTTAGAACAGCTGCGATTCACTGAGCCTTGAACACATCTTCTATTTTATGCAGTTAATAAATCTGTACACACACACGGGATTTTTAAATTCTTTATACAAAACAAGGCTCTGGTTTTACTGACAATGGGTGCACACTTTTATATTCTGGATGGGTTTTGCCCATCTTAACTCAAAAATAGCCATGCCATTTGAATGTTCAAAGATTAAAAATGTTGAAAACTTGCTTGTTATATTTAATTTCTCTCAGTTTAATAATATTTTATCACAGTTTAAGTTCAACTCATGGTAGGTATAGTTTTAATCCAGGATGTTATCATCACAGGGCATGATCAGATGATGATTTAAATAGCCCCATTTTACTTTGCACTGCAGTTGATCAGTAGCATATAGGTAGTAAACAGCCACCAAAGGAGGCAGTACTAAAGTGATGGGGTAGCTTTTTCTATAGAGTTTTTAACACAATTAGAAGTGATTTTCTGATCATGCCCTTAATGATATCCAATGGTATAATATGTTTCTATATATAAATAATACTCATAGTAAATCACCACTGTTCTAGAAAGTCTCAAAACTTGGCAACAAGAAACTTATCAATCATAAGCCAAGAATTATACCACTCCTCAAAAGCGAAGCATCACAACAATAAACAAACTCTTCAGTACAAAACATATAAATATAAAAATATTTAACTCTCAATATAGGGTTTCTGCATGTCCTAATTTTTCAAGAAAAGAGCATTGAGACTACAGAATATCAAAGATGCTTAAAAAGACCATCTCCAACAGATGAATTAAAATCAATAGCTTCAACCCAGCTTATAAATATTGCTTGAAGCAAAAGCCATTACAAAATAAAGCACAAAATGTTAGTATCAGTTTTAACTTAGCTTAATACGAGGTCATACACTTGCACTTCTATGACCTTGTTCCTAATCCTCTACTCATATTTGGCAGGCTTTGCAATGCATTTGTGAAAATGCCATTTTAACATGCTTTGTTCAAATGCCATAAAATCTGAATGTAGCCAAGATGGAAGCTTCAAAATGCTTCTTATTGCCAAAGTTTTGCAAAATGGCAGTATGCATATTAAAACATGCAACATTTCTGAAATATGCGCCATACAAAAATGTTCCTTTTTGAAATTTCAAACTTCATAGAACAGGTTTTGTGGTTTTTTTTTTCATTAAAAAACAGTCTACAACATTTGGTACTTATTTTCCAAACTTGGACAAATTTCACAAAATTCAAAATAAAATGTGAAAGCTTCGAATTCTGAAGTTTTCAAATTATGTTAATGTTTTACTCAGCCCTAGGAAGAAAAATGAAAATATTAAAATATGGAAAACAAGTTAACAAAATAATAAGCAACAGAAAATAATTAAAAATGCACTAATATTTTTTATTAACACTTATATTAACAAACATGTATTTTGCAATTAAAGTTTTAGTCATAGCACTTTTTTCCTTTCCTGCACATTTATTCAGAGATGAACATTCATTTGCTGTATAACTGTGCATAACCAGGTTTTGGCTGTTAAGTAACATCATCAGTAAATTTTAATCTGTGGGTAAAACATGCCCTGTGACTTTTTGCTACTTGGGAAAATAGGAAGATATGTGCAGGGCTGACAAGATTGGCAATTGTTTCAGTTAATGCCCTAGGGCACAGGGTGGTATGTCAAGTTTTCTACTGCTACACTGATTATATTCCTCGGTAACCCATGGATACCCTTCTATAAGAAAGCAAATTCTATCATGAGTTCTTTCCCAATGGCATCCCCCAAACTGTTAAGATGTAATTGAAGGTAAAAACAGGACTCAGAATACACAAGATCACAAGTTTACTTCTACTTCTAACCACCTTTCCAGAGCAGTTACTGAACATAAATTAAGCTTTTAGACTTGCACATCACAGCTACTCCAGAATTATCAGACCGTACCACCCTGACTGTTACAGCCTTTAGCATAAAATTTTCAAAAATTCTTCCCTGAGTAAGTTAGGGTGTACAGCACTGTCCAGAATGTCTTTCAGTGAGTTAAAGACTCTTATGTAAAGGTGAATAAAGGCAAGCTTCTACATGGCTTGCAAGTGGGATATTCGACTGCAATCGAATGACTAATTCTTTTTTATTTTACCTGGAATTAGGTAGCTTTCACTTTTGAAAATCCCATTAGGCACCTGTGCCTTTCTTTAGGTATTTTTAAAATTCTACCTTCAGCTTCAAAAACTATACAATTCAAACACAGTATCAAACAAAAATATAAGGATCATGACTTGATTTTCACAATGCAGTATTAAACACATGGTACCTTTTCCTACACAGATACAAAATCCTAATTTTTCTAAGACTACTTATGTTAATACATAAACTATAAAGTTCACATACCCTCTGCTTCATCCAAATTTATTTTCTGACATTTTTTTTTCCCAATCTTTGCAATAGAGTCTTCTCTCTTTGACAGCCGGACTTCCCTAGCATTTTTTCCATTTTCGCCTTTCATTTTGATAGAATTAGATTTTCCTAGAGATCTTCCCTCTCCCTGCATTAGAAGGAAAGTTAAGGTACTACTTACATTTAGGTTATATCATTTTGTATATAATATGGTCTAAGTGAATAAAAAAGTTATTTTGAAAACACATTTCTCTAACATCACCACAACAAATGCTTTAGTTTAATCTTGATTATTGTGAAAAACATTTGCTATAGTACTTCCCCAAAATGTACAAATAAATATAATATTCTTTACTCTGAAGAATTCATATTACAGAAAAGACCTTTGAATTCCAGAGTAATTCAATAATTTTCAAATATAGACAAGACAATGAGACACAAAACAACAAATACAACACAGCAAAAGAGCAATTTGATTCATCACAAAGACAAAGTTCCCACAAATAAATGCTGATGGCAGTGGAAAAAGATAAGATGAATTACAGCTATACTCAATCTAGTTACATAAGTTGGCTGATTAAAAATCACAGATTAATGCAGTTTTTAGTATAGAATTCCAGAAGGAAACAAAAGAGGATCTAAGGGACAAAAACCATTGCAGAAGACTTACAGTACATACTTGGCTTCTTGAAGTAGTTACAGTTGCAGTCTGTTTTACTGATGCACCTTTTTGTTTATCTGTAAACACTGAACATAAACATTCCTTCTATAACTACAAATTTGTAATTCCCCAAAGAAGTAATCTTTAAGTGACAATGATGCATAAAACAGATTTTTTGCTTTGTCTCAATGTTTCTATATCTCAGAGAGTGAGCACAGTTGATATCCCTAACACTTTTCAGTGAAAACTTACCAGAATCTCTCATCTTCAAGTTTTTCTAATACAAGCAATACTTTTAAAAGTTTAAAGATGCTGAAGTTTCATTTAAGTTCTCCTAAATTTTCAGTTTAAATTTATTTTTAAATTTCTCAGCTAATAATTCAGTCTGTAATTCTCAAATTTAGAATTTAAACAAGAACCAAAATTCAGCAGAAAAGACCATTGAAAAGTAACACTGAACCTTTTCCAACCCATTTCATGCATCAATTGTTTTCTAGACATTGCCTCCTTGTCTACTTCTAAGTAACTAAATGGCTCCTTCACATTACATCTGCCTCAACAAATATACTATGGAAAGACCAAGCTGCAAACATAGAATCATGGCCCTTTTTAACTGCTGTGCTGCCACAGAATCACTCTACTGAAAGAATAATCCTCTATGATTTAAGCTTTTATAGCAGCTGGCAGCACGTAGGATTACAGTTTAGTTTTATTTTAATCCTTAAACTAATTATCTGTGAGAGTATTTAGATTGATATCTTTTTTCAAAACAACAATTGGTTCTGTTTCCTAGAAAAATGACAAATCTGATTCTGCTCAATAAATGCCTCCATCTTTATTCTTCTAATTCTTCCTCAAAGAGGATCTCTGCTCTAAGTCAATTTAATTTAACCACATCCAATTTCAATTTTAAGACTAAGTGTTCTCTATCTACAAAAAGGTCTCCTAGTGAAAATGACCCTTTACTCTCAAGGTTGCTTATATTAATGCAGTGTGTTAATTATGACAAAAGATTTTCAGCTGTTTGGCTGTTCAACTTCTGCTCTTCACATTATTTCGCCCAAGAAAAAAAAAATTTATCTTTTTTTAGTATTATCTCCATAAATCATCACTTAAAACTGGAGAGGTAAGCTCTGCATGTTAAAAGAGGATGGTTATCATAACAGTAGATACAGTTGCTGCATAAACTGCATCTGTTTACTCATACAGAACATTTCTTTTGAATTAATTGTCAAATTCCACAGAAGTTATTTGACATTTTATTCTCATTGTTCTCATTGTTATTACTGGTTACTATGTCCATAAACATGTGTGTAGATCTATGGCTGAGCTAAGTAAAGTATTCAAGTACAACTAGTGCAAAATTTCTTACAGCAACTGTAAAGTACCTGGTAACAACAGAGTAATTTAATCTTCAATCTTTACAAACTGCACTCCTTTTTAGTTAAAAAGAATATATGCTACGTCTAATCCCATTTACCTCACCTTCAGCTCAGTAGAAGAAATTGACCAAAGTCAGGGTTTATGAAACTGACCTGACATCATAAATAAAAGCTTTTATGGCAACTTACCTCTTCCCTTTGTTGGCTCTTTTTCATCTAGAACAACTCGCTGACCATCCAGATTAGATATAGGGACACCAAGATCAAGTGGTTCCTGCTCACCATTCTAAAGTCGGATCACAGTTTGTATATAATAGAGAAAAAGATGTTTTCAGAACAAATTTATGCAGTCTTGACATTTTTTGAAAGAAAATATTTTTATGTTGCAGTGTCGGCTCAATATATCTTTTTTCCACTATTCTAAAAATGTTTATTCCGTTTGTGTAAAACTACCTTGATTACAATGAGTGGAACTCATTTATGTGAGGAGAACAATATTTAGAGAAAAGAAGATACAAGAAGAAAAAAATCACCCAATTTGAAAGCATAAACAAATTGGACACGAACAAAAGCATGTGCAAACACTCTAGGGCCGTTAGAGTATATGTTCAGTAAAACATACTTTTCAGAGGAAGCTTGAGATTATTTTTTATTCTAAATTGGTAGTACTGGATTTAATGAAATTACAAAATTAACAAAATTATCTTTATACCAACATGTTTTCTAGTTATTTTAAAAACGTCGACTGCTTCAGCCAAGACATTATACATTCTAGAAATACCACAGAAGTAACTTTCAATTCCTTGATATTCTATCATAATAGAATAGAGAAAATGCTAGTCAAGTGTTTAGTAGTAGAGAAGTTGAATTTGTTTGCTTCCACAGAAATTTTCTGTTCGGACATTTGAGGTAACTTTCACAATTCCCAGGATAATGGAACAATAGCTTTAACTAAACTCAATAACTATTCCCTGGCTAATAATGTGGAAAGCTGAGCTCTGGATGAAGCTAAATTCAGGCTTTACTATTTAGGCTGTTAGATTTATTCTGAAGGAGAATATAAAACAGGTGCAGACTAAAGCTTTGAGGTAGTTACTATTAAGTGTAATGGGTATGACTACTATGCATTTTCATCTCAATGTGCAGTTATAAATACGGATTTTTTTATAAATACAGATTTTAATGCTAATTATAAGGATACGAATAATTTCAGGGACTATCATATGATCTTCTCCAGACAAAAAATATTGCAGCCTGAATTACATCAAAAAATACTTACTAGTCTTGCCACAAGTTCATTAAGATTTAAACCATATTTTGCAACCACAGGCCTTAAGACCTCTGTTACTGGTTTGGTGGGTTTAGCTTTCAAACCAACTGATCGATTGATTGGAACAAGATCCAGCCTGAAACATATCAATTCCAACATTAAGTATGAAATATTCCAATAAACAAAATGTACAACATATACAAAATTCAATCTACCGCGAAGTTATACTAGTTTACAACTACTGACACTGAAATTTCACTAGCACAAATCTATCCTACCCTGAAAGTATAAAGTACTTTAAATACAAGTAAAGCTTCTACTGTTTCACTCGCCAGAGCCAAACTAATTGCACAGTGATCCTCAGAGCAGTTAGACACTTTCCATAGCACTTTCATCTTTACAGTGAGATTGCTCTGACCATTCTGGTCCAGGAACGCTTCCAAAGTGATTCCATGCCTTGCATGTAAGAAAAATGTTGCACGTCACAATGTCCTATTCAATTACTTGAGATAGGCTTGGACAGAAATTTTTATTTTTAAGCACAGGAATAAAACAGTGAGCGAAGAAAAATTTCAAAACCCAAACAACTATTCCATTTTTGTCTATCTTCCTTTACAGAATTGTGCCCAGTTTGCTGTTGGTTTGGCTTTTTTAAGTGCTATTCATCTATGCCCCAATTTGTCCTTAACAGCCACATTTGACTATAATGGCACTATAGTATGAAAATAAGGACAGGCTTCTTACTAACAAAACTATCAGAAGAATGTACATCATCTGAAGAAATGAAAACATATTTTCTCTCACACAAGTTACTTAAATACAAGATGTTTAGTCTTACTGATTTTTCACCTTCACAAGAAACCTGAATAATTGAAATTTTGTCTTTTTTAATTTCTCTAAATGCAGCAGCTACCAAATAGAAATGAACAACTTTAATGATTAACTGGTAATTGACACAGAAGCGGCAGATAGTCAGGTAATCAAGCATATCCACATAGTATTTGTCTTATGTGTAAAAAGATTCCAAATATTTGAGTATTTTTGCTTACACAGTATCTACCCACAGAAGGAAATAATGTAGAATGTTTCTACACTTTAATTAACACACAAGTAACATATGGTACTGCCTACTTAAAACTTCTTTTTTAATTTGGAAACTCAATAAACTCACACCTAATAAAAGACTGCTCAATTTCAAAATTGAATATGCTAAACCACATTCATTAATCTGAAGTATCCATAAATAGAAACTAGCCCTACTTGCTAAAGAAAAGTTATATAAAGCCAAAATGAAGAATGCCTGACACACACACAAACACACACAAATTATTCACTTCAAAAGACAACTCAATAATGTAACACAAACATTCTACTTTTTCCTGAAATAAGGAGTATTTTTGATAGCTAGAATTTAGGAGCATTAAAATATTTTCTGGCGTTTTGGAAAAAATAGATTATTTTGAAAAAAAATGTGTAATATTTCATAATACTAAACACATATTGTACTGAATTATATTATACTCATATTAATAATAATATTGTAACATTGACAAAGATTCAGGGTTAGAAATCTATACTCAGATGAATTTATATACTCAAATGAATTTATACAATTAGTTTTACTGCATTCTGACAGGCACATAATTACGGATATAACTAAATGGGAATAAACATATCCATTTAATCTTTAAGGCCTATTTTTTTATTGTTGCATTTAGGACTAGATTAGGCAGTTCAATTTCCACTTCATTCTTGTGCTGCTTCAACTGATTAAACATGTCTCTGTGCCTGCAGATCTGTCCTATATGCTTGTTCACAACGGCTTCAGCTTGAGCGGTTAGACATTATAATAATATTTAAAAGCACCTAAACTGCGACATTAGCATCAAAATCCCACTTGTATTCAAGACAGCAATCCAGAAAGCTTCCTCTTGCAGCATTTAAAACTCATTAGGTGCTGTTCTACTTCATTTGAAAGGTTCATGTAGACCCACATTTCTCCCACTGATCCTTACCCTGGCTGCCCTCATCTGAATTACCTTTTAGAGATACCCCAATCTCACCATTAACTGTAGAGAAGCACACAGCAGCTGGCTCTAAATCTAAGGGATATCAGTGCCTAAGTGTAGGCAGGGTATCTAACTTAGGCACTTGAGTAACTCAGAGAATCCCCATGCTAAATGCCTATCTCTTGCCTGTGTGTTATTGCAATCCAAAGTAAAAGTGGGCTTTAACAGAAACACAAACTGAGTTAACTGCAAGTCATGGAAGTCAATCGTTTTCAGTTACAAACTGAAGTCACCTTCCTTCTTCTTATGAGGCTCTTTGCTAAGAGCCTGAAGTCTATTTCTTCTAATATACAATGAACAGGAACCTTAGATCCCCGGGAGGGCCATAAGGATGATCAGAGGGATGGAGCACCTCTCCTGTGAAGACAGGCCGAAGCTGAGGTTGTTCAGCCTGGAGAAGAGAAGGTCTCTGGGGAGACCTTATAATGGTCTTTCAATATCTGAAGGGAGCCAACAGAAGAGCCAGAGAGGGACTCTTTACGAGGAAGTGTAGCGACAGGACAAGGAGCAACGGGGTTAAATTGGAAGAGGGGAGATTTAGACACCAGAAAGAAATTCTTGATAGTGAGGGTGGCGAGTCACTGGAACAGATTGCCCAGAGAAGTTGTGGATGCCCCATCCTGGAAGCGTTCAAGGCCAGGCTGGATGGGACTATGAGCAACCTGCTCTAGTGGGAGGTGTCCCTGCCCATGACAGGGGGGTTGGAACTCAATGATCTTTAAGGTCCCTTCCAACTCAAACGATTCTATGATTCTATGATACCCTAATGCTGGATTCTGGATTACAATTGAAGATGTTGCATTTTTACTGGCTTCAGATAAATTCTTTTCTGCATTAACTACTTTTTTGATGCATAGGTAACTGATAATACATTTTAGTGCACTTACAAAAAGTAAAATGGAAAATGGAGAGGAAAATGCCAAAGGAGGATAGTATTTTTGACTCTTACCGAAATAAAGTGCGTTTTTCCAAACGTAGGTCCCGAGACTCCAGGATGCTACTGTCTTGGTGCAATACAAGTGGCTACAGAGTACATGAAAGGAACAAAAGAACAGACAGCAAATTAATCTTAAAATATGTACAAAAGAACAGCTGAGTAGTTAAAAAAAAAATCAGATAACTCAGCAAATTATTAATATAGGTTGCATGCATTCTAGTGGATATTAATTTACAATATGCAACATGATTAAAGTGTATTTTTTATTAGCCAAAATTTTACTTTGACTAGTTGTGAGACAATAGCCAAACTTTTAACTCTCACTGGAGTCAGCAGGTATTCAGGAACTCAGTGTTTTTAAATAAGACCAGGTTCTTCAGCTTAAATAAATCATTACATGGAGGGATATGTTGGAAAATATGGCAAGTTAACAATCATTAAAAGATTTAAAAGAACAGGCAAAAATCTAGACACATTCATTGATTTTAATTCTTGTAATCATCTAGATTTATCACAAGCACAAATTTAAGACAACAAATGTTTCACATCCACAGCTTCTCTTTAAATTGAAGATATTTCAGTTGGAATAGGAGCCATCACCCCCCACCAATGGAAATTTTCTTCAATATTAAAACACATACCTTACTTCTAGCATGAATTAATCTCATTTCACCTTTGAACAACTACATGTCATTACTTTGCTTTAATGAAGTACCATCTGCTACACCACATCTGCTTTCTTTGTGAATACTGTTGTTAACTACAAGCTAACCATTCCCCTGGACAAGTACACGGACTAGACACCTAAATTGATTTATTATGAAAAGGAAATCTTTGTCATAAGCTCTCTTCTCTTTCTGTAATGTATATACCACAACCACAGTACTCCATCAATTAAGTTTCACTAAAATTATCTTTCAATTAACTAGCATTGCCAATGTAAAGCTATAGGTAGATCCAGGAGATACAGCTTACTATTGTCTGAACAGAATTCTTTATTAGTAAAACAAGTATGAAATCACTTTAAATCGCACAGGAATATGCAATACCTTATCACCTCCAACTAAGAAAAGGTCCACTGCAGCTATGTTAATGCCATGTTTCTCACACAGCCCAGACAGCACTTCTTTGATAGAGAATCCAGATTTAACAGCCATTTTGCTGGATGAACCATCCGGAAGGTTTATACAACAGTATTTGGGGGATTTCTCTTTATCTGGTACAAATGCAGGTAATCTTGAGCCTTCAGACTTGACGGGAAAGAAAGTAAAGTCACTGCCCAGTGGGAAAACCAGGAATATGCATAAAACTTTAGAGTCCACACAAATCACACCAAGACAAGAAGCAGACAAGAAGCATACTTTCTGCCCTGTTTATGGTTTAGAAATCCTTCCAAATAACACAAATATCTAATAAATTTAAATCCTGAAAAAAAAAGTTTAAATGAAGCACTGCCCAAACCTAAACTTATTTCAAAGACCGATTCAGTTTTAGACAGCAAGTGTGTAAAACAGGTTACAAGATTCTCAAATTATAGAGCAGAACTCCTACCCAAAAAAGTGTAAGAATTAAATAAGATCTTATTTAGCTTCCAAATAGTGAAGTATCTGTAACTCAATAATGACCTGCTGGTATAAAAATTAACATTGGGACATTATGAATCAACATTTAATTGATGAGGAACACCTTCAAAGATCAGATTCCTCAAACAAAATTTCCTCCTCTTTTAACATAATGTGAACGCTACACATAGAAGTACACCACAGAGAAATTAAAATTTTAAAATAATTTACTTAATGACCACGTCTTCTTATTAAAGGGAACAAAAAGTACAATATTATGGATTAAGGCAAAAGGGCACAGCTTTAACCTTTATTCTCAGGGTAACAGCAGAAGAGTACACTGCTATAAAATATCAAAAGTATCTTCAAAAATTTAACAAAAAGCTCACTTATTTTAAAAGACTACAAAAATACTATTTTCAACAGTCTTTTAGGGTACTCATTGTGCTTTTTCTATTCTCTAACTTGCAGCTTCTCACCCAAATTACAGTAACTTTCTGACTTAATATCAGTTGGAAGCAGTGAGAGAAAAGAGGGATTGCTGCTTTGGGGAGGCTTAGCATTCTTCGTTTATTAAGACAAGACTTTTCTGAAAGAAATAAATGTGACTGCCATGCTTGCTTCCCTGAGCAGTATTCGTAGCATAGGTAAAATTACACATTTGCTAGAATCCAGTCTATTAGAGGGATATCAAGACTACAAAAATATTTCAATAATCTCCTTTTTTTATATATATATTATTCCTCCATATCAACGTAGTAAAAAATAAATTTAAAGTATTACATTTATGTTCTATTACTAATACTGTTTTAATTTTGCATTTCATTCTACCTTTCCAGCAAAGGTAAAACTTGATGGTTAGATCTCACAGCATGCTTCAGTGATTATTTTCCTACATGCTATAACAAAATCACAGTGTTTGCAATGAAGTTCCCTACGACTCTTTTATCAGATTTTAGGAGCAGAGTTAAGTCATAACGATAAGAAGACAAACTTGCAACTTGAAAAGAAACAGAGAGGAAAGAAGCACAACAGCCACTGGTACCATAGGGATCAGCCTAACACAACTTGCATACAGGCCAAGCAGAGGGAAAGCTTTAACATGCAGTTGTTCAGAACAGAATCTCAAAGCACTGGTAGGTGGAAAAATCTGTTTATAAAGAACTACAGTGGCTCCCTTTGAAAGGCAAACTTTTATTCTGAAAGTTGACTGAAGTTAAGACAGACAAGATGCAAAGGATATTTTTCTGTTACAAAGGACAAAATAAGAAAAAAAATATATGAACACAACCTTTGTTACACTTCTGGTATTCTAAAATTGCTTAATACTACATCTTGCCTTATAACTGTATCCTTTAAAGACCTTTTCTCAAAATACTACTTCAAACAAACTGTATCATGCTACTTCAAAAATTAGTACATCACTGTTTTCACTACTTCATTATTAAGAGCCATTCATTACCAAGTCAAGACTAGCAGTTGATGACATGGAGCCTTGTGATTCCCGTCTGTATGATAATCCATTGGACTGAATAGAATCTGTTTGTGGAAAGAATCAGCAATCAGTAAAAGGGCTTCCTTTTATTATTTATTATAGAAATAGAAAATAGAAGAAATAGAAAACTATTTCAAATACTAGCTCCTCTGATCAGAAAAATAACTTTTCATTACAGAAAAAACATCTTCATACTGTGCACTGAAGCATGGAAACCAAAACGATATTTGCTCAACTGTGTCTTGGTTATGTAGCTCCTCCATGACCACATTTGATTTTATATTTATTAAATAAAATCCCTATTTTTTTAATCACAAGATTTCTTTTAAAATTTCAATATAATTTACTTCTTCAGTTATTTTAAAGGAAAATAAATATTTTTAAAAATGCAAGTATGGTGGGAGAAAACTGAAATCGAAGACAATTATTAGTCACTTTTAGTCAGCTCCCAGACAATCGGACCAGGACTTAACAAAGTTTAAGTCTATAATCTTAGCAAATGCTTCTTATGTCTTTTCACATGCGAGTACAATGAGAGCACTAAAACTATAACATATGATCAAAGATATTTTGTGGGTCCAGGCCTTTACAATAAAATGAAGAAGAAACCAGAGTAACAATATGGTCCAAATTTGGTGCTTTGGTGGAATTTCTCTATTATTTTTAACTCGATGGAATAAGTTAATGCAAAACTTTCATCTTTTTCTCTGTAGACCATGCACAGGTGTTTTCATGGGGTACTCTTTCCTAAACTCTCAAAAGCAGTGAAGCATCAACAGCAGACTAAAACGTTTCTCACAACTCTGACTCTTCTTTTTTTATTTTAGTTAGGAACGGTGGAAACAGCTAATGAGTGTGTTCAAAGGTGAACAAACACGTGTAGTACTACTAAAAGAAAGAAAGGTAGGATAATGCAGATGGAGGAGATTTTAAATAGCTGTAACTATAGCACTATTTGCACGAACAGCTCCTGAACTTCTCCGTGAAGACTTGAAATTATCTTACTATAAAAATAGTCACACTCTGCTTCAAAAAGAAATTACCAGAACACAGAAATGGAGAGTCTACCGGAAAGCAGAAAATGGTCTCTGGAAATCAATAAAAACAAATTTAAATATTTTCATACTTTTAACTGTTTACTTGTACATCTGCTCCCACAGAACTTCCAGTGATACTAGCCACACTATTGCCTTCTGACTTGACAGTTTCTGTTCCTCTGTCACACCCAAGGATGCATTTAGATGCAAACTAAACATTATGAGATTAGTCACATCTGTTGTTGAAACAACTCTGAAACAAAGTGGAAAGAAAATACTCACCATTTGGATAATCACCATTTTCCTTTCTCTTCTGTGATTTTCCCAAACTCTTACTTCTTGACCATGAGAAAAACGTTCCCCTTTTTTTCTTCTCAGTGTCCTCCTCTCCTGACTCTTCATTTAAAGATCTTCCTGACTTTGATTTACCACTTAACTATCACAAAACACAATTAAATCATGCATTGGATCACAGTTGTAAGAATATTATCTAAAATAATCCTTCCCACACTTCTTCCCAAAACAAGGGTGTGATGGTCAGGTTAGCTGTTGTCTTTACCCCACTCACAAGTGTACATGCTAGCATCCCTCTCAGTAACAATCAAAAAAAGAAAAACCAACCCAGTGGAAACAAGAAGACATATATAGATGAAAATGTGTTACTTGGTAGGGAGTAAAAAACATTAGTTGGAAATAACCTGCAGAAACCTCCTGCAAATATGAAAGAACTCTCCACAGCTCACCAGTAATGCTTAACTTAATGTGAAGAGGTTATTTGCCTTGTTTTAAAACACAGATTTTTCACTTCAGTATTTCAGATATTTTTTCTAGGGTAGGCTTGAACATGAACTGCATTTAAAGACAATGACAAAGCATTGTTCAACACTTTAAAAGTATAATCAAAGTATTTATTAGTGCTGAAGAGCACAAACATCAGGAATGTTTTGATATTAAACTGAACTTGCTTTTAACAACCTAGTAGTCTTCTTAGATTATTAGAGTATTCCTTAAAATGCTACTTTTAAAAAAGATTCCTAGTCATAAAAACACACAATAGCAGATGGTCTAACGTGTAGTGATTGACATGAAAAATCCAAAGTTATAATTTACCCATACAGTTATGTAATGCTACGGTGGTATTATCCACATGAAGAAAAAACAAACTCTAAATAACATTAGGAGACCAGTAAGGCTGCTGGCCTGTTTTTTAAGAACTGTATCTATTTTACACAGAATTATCTTAGTTCAGTAGGGGCTAAGACATTTATCCTCTGCAAATGTGAGTTAGATTAGGTTAAACCTTCTCCAATAACTTCTGATAAAATGTTTGCTCCTAGCAAAGGTTAAGATATCACAACTTAATTCCAATACTCAATCAAAATAAGCTTCTGAACTGATGCATTAAAACAATACTATTTTTTTATTTGTACACATATATTTAAATAATAAGATTGAAAATTATATTCAGGAAGTCAATAGCTATAAATCTGATTCAAAGGTACAGATTTTAAAAAAATACCAATTTTCCTGAGAACATAAAGATTTTGTAATTATATTTGCCAGCACCACTAAAGAAACAGTCTAATTGTTTTCTGTATTTTATCTTTGATCTTCTAAAGAAAAACAGAACATAGTTTCAGAATAACAACACAAAGGTAACCTTTTTCGGTGTTGAAATATTGGACTTCTCTGAACTGATACTGTGTTTAGAAGTGGGGCTGCTGGGAACATGCTGAGGATCAGGAAGAGGTCGACCTTCTACTTCAGCTAAGATGCATTCTTGGTAAAGGGGGGATTTGAGAAAGCGAGTATAGCTATCAAACTTCATCAAGTTAAATATCTGAAATTAAAATGAAATGGACAATGGTTACATAAGCTTAAATAACAGATCAAGAAAACGAAGTGATCTCACAACAGCCAACCCCCACAAAATTTATGACATTAACCTGTAAACTTTGTTTAGACCCAGTTAAATACACTGCACTTAAAAGTGAAACATAATTTTATCTATTCCCTAAGCACAGGTTCAAACAGATGCTATGATCTGTGCAAATTGCACGAGGAGCTGAGATGCCATAGAATCTTGACATCACCGTCCTCACAGCCATCTTTTACTTATTTATGCCTTTGTTACACTCAATGCAAAGTGCACAGCCAACTATTTTAAATATTATTTAAAGATTATTACATCAATGCTATCTGTGACAGGATTTAATTATACAAGAAAAAAGGTTTATGGTCTAAAACTCAGGAATATGATACAATCGCAATGTGCTATAGTATGCAGTAATACAAGATACACAGGGTTAATTACTGTTGCAGGAAGAGGCAAAGAATCCTTTGTATTGTGTAATGTTCATGTGCCCAATCATAAGGAAAAAAAAAAAAATCAGTATCTTTGAAAGATGCAATTATCAAGGTGCTGTAAAATCAAGACCTTGAAAAAGAACAGCTTACATAAAATGGCTGCTCTAGGCAAGACCAACATTTATCTTTAAATACACAGGAAGGAAGCAGCTCTGTACTAGGCCTGAAGCAAATGTCTGAGGCTAATTTAGCCGAAGGTAAATTTGTGAAAGTAAATGAACAGAAGTTCTTTCTTAAATGCTAAACACAATGCTTAACTTTCTTGTTCTACTTTTGCAAACCTACAGTTTTAAGTGAATTCATATTTTTACCTTTATATCTTCTGCAGTGATTCACTTGATCTGAAAAAATAGTATGAACACCACCCTCTTTGGACATGACAAGCGAAGAACACTATGCACCACCCAACTGGTTATGGCGTTCCCAAGAATCTACAGAGAAGTCCATCACCAAGCCACAGTAGCCCAGTTACAGATGGAAATAATTTTTCAGGTTGTGCAGAAACCCTTCTCAACAAGCATTATCCCAAAGCTTTCCTTGCAAACAGCAAGACATCGCTCAGAGAGCTTGGCCCTGCAGTGTCACAGAGACCTAATTCAAACTGAATGCTGGCTGCCCCATTCTTGCCTTCCTCCTGTGTCGTCCTAATCCCACTTAGGTGCTACTTGGCTTGTTTGTTGGGCCTTCTAACATAATATTTTCCACATGGTAAGCTATGGAAAAAATACTTTGTAGTGTTAGTTTTGCCAGCTTAACCAGCTGAAACAGCTCAGCACAAAGCCTGATGCGTCCTCAATGCAGCGTCAGGGAGACAAGCCCGTGTCAAAGATTTCCCAGTTGAAAAATTGTTCACAAAGGGGAATCTTTTCTCTCATTTTATGAAAAATAAAATCCTTCTCTGACCACAGGTACACAAAACTCAAAAAGACACCCAGTTTCAGAGCACACGTGGCCTTTGGGCCAAGCCTCCCCACATTGTTCAGTATACATAACACATATGGCTTTGAAATGTTTCTTGAGTTCCGGTGAGCTCAAAGAGTAATACTGTGGCATATTGCCAAAATAGCATGCAGTATAGAAGAGCTCAAGAATACAAGAATCAAATACAAGAAATCAAAATGCCTCAATCTCAAGGACTCAGAGATACACTGATGATACAAGGTTATTGGGGGAAAATGCAAAGTACAGTCTGCAAACACCAACACAGATGCAAAAAAAAATCAAGCTAACTGATAAATACAAAATACTTCATCTGCCCTTGAGGTTTTTAAGAAAACGAAACTTACAAGGGTTACACTCCTTATCAAATCATAATATTTTAAGCTAAATGCAATTTGTGCCTGCAAAATATAGGACATGATTCTCCGGTATAGCTAATACTAGTACTCTAAATTTAATTCAGGATGAAAAACTAAGCTTTTCAGAGTTGCCTCCTGTTACAGAATCTATCACCAAAAGAAGATAAATTTGCTATTCCATGCTAGGTATGAAGAATAAAGGAAAACATTGCAGAGAATTAAGAGACACAAGGAGAGTTACTACAGAGATTAAGTCTACAGATGAAATATACTCAATACAGCAAAAATATTCCAACCTTCTAACTTTGCTGGACAGAGTGATGACAGCTTAACTAATTTACCTTGAGCTGATCATCATCTCTATGTTGTTAGCCCACACTACATTCCCAATTTCCTATATTTAGCTTTATTATCATATTAATTTACACATTGTAATGACTTCTGCTTATTTGGAAAAATCAAGCTGATGCTATTTCTTGTTCTTACAAGTGAGAAAGAGAAATATAACTTATAAAAGCATAATATGAACTTTACAAATAAACAAGGACAGAAAAACTTACATCCATTTACACAACTCTAGACGAAGTAAACTTTCTTTTATTCTTATTTTTATATCTTCAAGAGACCCACACTGTCCTGCACCTGTAACACTCAAAATGCTTGTTCTTATTCTATTCTAACAAACAGAAATCCCAACTAGGTATTTTGGCTGCATCCATGTTGTCATATTAAAACACCTCTAACAACAGGCTGAAGCACAAATTTGTCAGGCTATGGACAGAAAGGAACTTCCAGCCTCATTCCCAACAGGCAGGACTTGAGAGGTAGTAACGGCCTCAGCAGTGCTTCCCAAGGCAACTCCACCACAGCCTTACAGCAACACTCCCAACTCCCCACCAAAACCTAACACTCTACAACCACCACAGATCAGTGCCCTTACACTCCACGCTCACTGCTCAAACATAAAAACCTCTTGTGAAAGACCAGAAATGCAGAGCCTTCGCACTATTAAGATGGTGTCACCGCCATGAGCTGAACTTCGGAAGTCTGTGGGTGTATTAACTGCACATACCCAGAATTCTGTGTTCTTGAGGTCACACCACCCATCACGACCACAAACTGACCCAGTGCAGAACCACCACTTAGTGAAACCAAGAATTAAAGCGCATCAAGGCAGCTGATCAAGCCAGCACCAGCCTCTGACAGGCAACACACCACACCTAGCTTCAAGGCCACTTACTTTGGCAGAAGTAAATCTCATACTGCTTCACCTCTAATTTTTCAGTGGGAGGAACAGGCCTGACTGAGGGATCTGACTGGGAGAACTACAGAGGCATTGATAATTTAAGATAAGCAAGCCCAGACAAACCACAAGGCTGGGGTTAGACCCACACCACCATTTCACATCAGCATTTTCACCCACCTTGTGAGCCCCCCCAATCTAAGAGCACGGTGTTTTCAAAGAAGGAAGAAAATCTGCATCAGCCCAGACACCAGAGCACCGTCTGTCCACCAAACAAGTGGGAGAGGATGAAGAGGAATTCAAGCATGGACTCCATAAAGCCAAGATGAGGAATCCATGGAAAAAACCTCAGGGAAGATCATGGTAGGTAACTCCCACAGAAGACTCAGGCCTTGGGAGGTGCAGAGGAGTTAGCTGTAATGCTAGAAGCTACCAGACCAGCAGTTAACCCTACCTTTCTATCTCCACTTTGCAGATGGAGTAAGATACTGTGCCCACCTGCTCTGATGTTCCAAAAGCATGCAATCTGCTTCATTTATGCAGTTAAATCTATATCCTCGATTTTTAAATAACATGATCTCAAAATTATTTCCACTAATAAAAGTGGCTAGGAGTTACCAAAGAGGTTACTTCTGAGAAAAAAGAAGAAATTTAAATTCTACAGAAAATGTGAAATATATCCCATTGTTACATAACTGTTCTGAACATTAAAAATTATTTAAAATGCATCCACTTCAGAGGTCTTCAGACACCAAGTTTTAAAAATCTCTTTGTTTGACAGTTCTATTAAAGCACAAGGGAAGGAGTGCTTTAATACTACAGACATATTTTACAAACCACTTTAACCAAAATTAGATTCTGTGTAGTGTACACAATTGTCCACTACAGAAAAGAGTAAGCAACCATATGCAAACACCATATGTAAAGTTGTTGCACCACATGGCATTGTTTACTTGCACTAAACCTTCATTTCAATAATATTATTTTTCAGATTATCTTTTAGTTAATGCTAATTTTCCACACATAGGCAAGTGTACAGAAAAAGTCAAGCTGCATTTCATTGTATAGTGTCTCCTTATTCTGGTAACAGAATCTATATGAACTTGTCTTCTCTCTTTTTTTACGCATAGTAAGACATACATGAAACTACTTTTATAGATTTTTTAAAAACACTTCAGAGGAAAAGATAACAGACATAAATGTACAACAGTAATGTTTTCTAACGTTACCTGAAGTTGCTGTTCTTTGAACATATCTGGATGTGGAGAATTGAGAATATCATCTGCCAACTGTGCCTGGCTATCAATATTAACTGGGGTTGTAGCTTTGCTACACAAGAACTTACTGAAGATCTCCCGGGCTCTGTAAGAAAGCTACAGAAAAGAAATGTTAAATGAATGTCTACTTTGCAAGCATATTTTTATATAGGCATTTTTTACACCGATACATTCCACACAAAAATATAAAGACACTACAGTTTCCTTAATATATAAGAATTTTTTCATTTAACAGTTTTGGTTAATTTTAGGCATATAAATAAGGATTTTCCTTTAAAATTACAAACATTCATCAAATATTTCTCAAGCATTAAAAGTTGCCATCAAATAAAAAAAACCTTAAAATAATCAAAATATGAAAATAATGAAGGTGAAGCACATCAAATACTGTCTTACAAAGGAGAGATTTTCTTAGATTTTAGACCTTTTACATTAACAGTTAATATTTAAGTAAATCCTTCAATTTCTAGAAGGTAGAAAAATGTAAACATACATTTGAATCCTCACTGTTAAAAACAGTCCTGCTCTGTTTTTAACTTGCTTATTTTGAAACACCCACATTCTAGAAATAATGAAAAAACCACCAAAACTGATCTCAAAACCCTCAAGGTGAGTTCAGAAAATACACGGTTCAAAGACAGAAGAAAACGAGAAAAATCTCAATAGTCCACAAAAGAGCAAACATGAAACCATATCCACAGTGTAAATCTGACTAGATTTGGCTGTGGTGTCAACAGAAGTGTTGCCAACCTGCACAAAATTCAAAATTCACCACAACTGCCTGAGGAACATAGAACTGTCTTAAAAGCATGAGATGCAGATTCTCATAATTTGTGAACAAATGTAACTATACTTTCTGCAGCAGATATCACTAAGTTAGTTATAAACACATCATCTTGGCTAGTCTAGCTGAAAGAACACAACAAAGGCTAATTTTCAGCCTTCCTTGACACATTAAATTAACTTGCTCTGGAGTCCCTTGCAGTGGGCTACTACAGCCAGCCATTTTTCAACATCCAGTATACCTTAGCTCATTTTTACAGAGATACCTCTGCGTTTCACTGCAGTTTAAATATATCAAACATCTTAAACCTGGGACACTACTCTCAGAGGACTAAGGAAATTAGACTGAGGGTCCAATCCTATTTTAGTGAAGTCACAGTGCAAAGACCAAGCACAGCTCCAATAATTTCAATTATCTTGAAGTAGTAACAATTTTTAGTAAGCAACTAAAATACAACATAGACTTACCTCTTTTTTATCATGTGCAGGTACATGGTTAAAATATTCACAGGCCTGCCAAAATAAAATATTTTCTTCACTAAATTCTTTCCGTAGAAATTCCTAGGGGGAAAATAAACAAATAAATAAATGTATCATAAAAAATATTACTTGCCATTTCAAACAACATATTTATAATGCTTGATAAGAATATTAAATTTTGCATAATGGTAACATTTCAATCAGTCTCACAGTCCAGTTTTCTTCTAAAGTAAAAATCAATGCATATTGAATATAAGCCTATTGCTTCTCCTCTTTCTCATTTCTTTTTAAATATGTACAATTGAGAAGAATCCATCAAATTACAATCAAATCATTTGCATGTTCAAAGGCGAAGTTTGATACTGCATGTTAAGTAGTGCATAAGCTTCTAATAAAAATTTAAATAATTTATAGGTACATTTAAAAATTACACTGTTAACCGGCTGTCTTTAATTGCAGATCTACTAGTATAATAGAGTAGATGTTTATCGAGCAGTGCTCGTAATCAATTCTGTATTCATTGCAGCATCTTTCTGCATCACAGGGCAACTACAAAAAATCATTTATCACTGCTTGCCGGTGTGGTTACACGGGTTCTCTCTGGAAAATGCCTTCTTAGAGGAAAAAAAAAAAAAAAAATCTCCTGGTACAACATACAATAATTAGGATATTTATTTTACAGCATCCAAAGGTCCAAATGAAGACTGGGAACCCCTTCAGTTGGGAAACTGTATAATCACAAACTGTCCCTAATTCAAATCTGCATAATGCAATATTCTCAGCATATGTTTCTTAAAAGCATTTTAACCATCAGGGGAGGAATATACAAAAAAATAAAAGTAACTTGGTCTTCTAAAAAAATTATCTAGGCATTCGTGTAATTGGAACAATGGTTGTTTATGCTTTAGAGTTTTAGATATCAATGTTTAATTGAAATTTTATTTCAAGTCAGCCTGCAAGCCACAACCATCACTCAACTGTCACACTGGTAACACACAAGCTTCCTTAACACACAAGGCAGTCTCATAAAGCAGCGTAAGAGGAACCTTCATAGAAATACTTAAAACTTAACTTTATTTCTGCTTTTAAGACTTATACAGAGTTTAAGGAGTCCAATTCTAAGAAAGCAATTGAGATACTAAAATAGAGGGAGCCTATCAGCAATCAGTTGCCAATCAGCAGTCTCTCAATTTAAACTAAACGTTCTTCAGATCCCTAGCCTGAGACACCAAAGGTACAAAAGACAACCCTTTTGTAGTTGTTATGGGACCTTGCTGCACTTTACATGTAATTACAGATTAAAAGAGAGCAGAAACTGAACTCAACTGCTACTTCCCCACTCAGTCCCTTCACTAGGAATATATCATCAATCTCCTGCTTGTCTTCTTTATGGCCACGTGCTTTGGGCACAGCTGGCTGCACAACAATTCTGCTTTGTCAGGAAGAGACAGTGGTGCCCCAGTTGGAACATTCTGTAGCCTAGCCATTGTCACAAATGGCTGGGAAGCTGGGGATGTTGGTTTGAGCCACTCAAAGAAGGAGCTTGCAATCAGGTCTCTCACTTCCTGGATGACTGTTCTAATCAGCAGACTATTATGCAAAATATGAGTATTTGCAAAACATGCAAAATCTCTTCTTGTAGAGTAATTCCTGCTCTGTGACAAAGCTGTCCTCAGGAAAGGCCTATGCATGCTGAATTCCAAATGCACCGAGATGCTTACTATGCAACTGTAAATTAAACGCTTATGTTCCAATGTTCTTGAATGCTGGCAGAAATCTGTATGTTTTGGCTATAGGTGAATCCCTTCACATTCCGCAGGCTTTCTGACATTCCCTTTGAAGGAATGGTAACCATTGGCTTCAAACTAGATGAGGGTTGATTCAGATTAGATATTAGGAAGAAATTTTTCACTACAAAGGTGGTGAGACACTGGAACGGGTTGCCCAGGGAAGTTGTGGATGATGCCCCATCCCCAGGAGTGTTCAAGGCCAGGCTGGATGGGGCTTTGAGCAACCTGCTCTAGTGAGGTGTCCCTGCAGAGGGCAGTCGGCATGGAACTACATGATCTTTAAAGTGTCTTCCAACCTAAACCCATTCTATGACTCTATCACTTGAAAAGGCTCTTTTTGTCTGTAGGCATCATGACTCAGCTTTGTGCCAGACTCTAAGGCTTACACTCTTACATGTAAGTTTACTGATGACTTAAAAGTAATGAGAAAAAACAACTAGACTTTCAGGAGCACTCCCCCAAACTATATCAGTTTTTTAGGTGGATTCTAACACCAGATCAAAAGTATAATTTTTCTTTCAGTCTGAGAAGAAGTCTTAGTATCTAAGCAGAACTGCTAATAAATCTTGGGCTACTAAACTAAGAAAAATGGGAAGACAAGGAATATAATATCCAGGGTACATTATTTTGGTTTCATCCACTCTGTTTCCTCAAACACATATTCACTGTTAATGTGGGGTTTTGGGTCCCCACGGCATTTAAAATGGAAGTCTGATTATTAATAATATGATATTTTAATGTACTTTTTTATCAAGTAAAGGAGTCTAAATTACTGCAGATTCTAATAACCTACATTTCTCAAACCATAGGTTTCTTTTGGTCCTGTTTGTGAAACACATTTGGGCAGCACAAATGTCCTTGTGATTCAGAATCAGCAACAGGCTTTCAATGTAACAATGCAAAAGTATATAAACTTCTATTTCCTTGCATGTAAAACAGATGATAATACTTACGACTTCATAAACGTGCTGTGAAGAAGCTTAATTTATGTTTTGCAAATACTCAACAGTACTTCTGAAAGCTGCAGCTTTAACCAGTGATGTTAGCTACCTTCAAAATACTTTTTGGAAGTAATTAAAAACCTTTTTCAGGAAAATAAGAAACTGTATCACTGAAAAAATGTTCTACATGGCTTCCAACATTTCAGTAGGCAAACATTAATAGAATACCAGTTCTTAGGAAACTACTGCCTCTTCCTTTTTTCAAAGGCTACAGGTACAAATATAACCAAATGTACTTGTTTTAAAAAATGGGGAAGGTTTCTAGAAGTTCAGATACAAGGCAAAGTATAGCCTCCGTTTTTATATGAAATTTTTTCTATCCAGAAATGCACGGCAGTATGTCTATTACTATGAACTCTTACTCAAATGTGAACCAGTCTAAACTTAGAAAGATGGTCAGATAACATCTCTGTAAAAATGAACACCTGTCTCTTGTCATGTGCAAGGATAACATCAAGAGAGAAAAAAGAATATGGAAAAACTACTGAAGCAATATCAGGTATTTTGGAAGGCCTCTTACCTTTCCTCAAAACTTACCGAAAAATATTTAACACCAACAGGATCCTGAAGAAGACGCTCAAATGAAACAGCCCAACTTGCAACTCTTCTTTCTCGAAGTCGTCGGCAGCTCTGTACACTGGGAAGACTAGCATTGCTACTGAGGCTATTTTCACTGATGCAGTCTTTTAAATCAGTACTATTCAGCTCTGTTAAAAAAAAAAAAAACCAAATGCACAAATTTGTCAATAAAATATTATTCACTTTTACTCTTCAGCGTTATTAACTTGATTCATCACACCTCTGGCTGAAGCTTAAAGTAGTGCAGACTTCAAAATGTCCCTCCCCTTGTTTATTAGGAGCACCTACATAGGAAAAGCAGCCCAGCCATCTCTCAATTTTCTTCCATTCCACTGCAAAGTAAATTAAATGAGTGTCTTAACAGCAATCCCCTGCTGGAAGCAAAACAAGCAGGCACAAAAGGAAATCTCTTTTCTTGCTCAACAAAATAAATACTTTGGACAAAATTTTCTGCTCACATTCCTCACGCCATGGACTGCAACCCTTTATAAGATTATCCAAGGAAGATAGGCCTTTAAGAACCCGCTGTTCACCAGAAAGTGGGAAAAAGCCATTTAATGATAGGAGATAGCAAAATTTCATACACTCTCCAGTCAGTAGACAGGGACTCTGAAGTTTTTCATGGAAATGCAAGATACCTGTTAAATGCTGGAAATTTAGGAAAGGAGTCAACTGAGGAAAATACCAAGGGAAATAAGACAGTAATGCATGCCTTCCTCATCCTACATGGAAAGAAAATGTATCAAACTATAGATACTAAATTTATCATAGTTTCTGAGAAAAACAGGGATCCATGATTCTCTCCCAGACGCAAGAAACATAGTACAGTTGGGAACCTCAAGTTGAGAAATGGTAGGATTATTTAGATCTCAAAAAACCAGAAATTTCTTTTGTATTCTGAAAGAATTTCAAGTATTAACTCCAGATCATCTTTGTCACATATCAATAGAGTACACACAAAAAAAACTCATAAAAAAGTGACTACTTGTTCACAGAAGTGGTAAGATGAAATAAATGGCTGCTCTAAGTAATAGAGAGAATTGTATACTACATG
This sequence comes from Scolopax mira, assembly GCA_004320125.1. NCBI lineage: Eukaryota > Metazoa > Chordata > Aves > Charadriiformes > Scolopacidae > Scolopax > Scolopax mira. The sequence continues at coordinate 232,872 of BJBW01005591.1, forward strand.
GTTCTATTCACAAACTTGTAATTTATTTGTTGTGTGCCCTCTTACAAATCACTGCTCTCCATCACTGCTTTACACAAATGTAAAATTGGTATAGCTCTCCTCACAGATACCCACTTCACAGAGGTGATCTAAGGTTCAATTAATTGTGAAGACACAACTAAATAAAGCCCTGAGCTACCTCCTCTGATCTCATGACAGACCCTGCTTTGACCAGGAGGTTGCACTGGAGAGATGCTAAACTGAATGATTCTGTGATAAAGGCAGAAAAAAAAAGCAGACATTCAATTCTTTGAAAAAATAGCAAAAATAGATGTGAGAAATAATGCCAATTTTTCTCCTAAGAAATATTTATTCACTTTTTTTCTTAAAGATATATGAAAAAGCATATCCAAGGCAACTGTTAGCTTCATTAGAGAATACCTGTCACCACGGTAAAACTATTGTGAAAGAAGGTAATGTGAATCTGAAAAGAATTTTATCTAAATTTATTATCTGAAGTATGTTGCTTTAACTCTGCAGGTGGATATGTTTTATTTTACAGTCCAGGATATAAATAGACACCCAATTCTTGATATATCTGGAACAGTTTCAGATACAGCCTCACTCCTAAAGGGTTCAATCCCCAGTGTTCTCCAGTGACGAATGATGAAAATTTCCTAGTTTCTTTCAGCCAAATCAGAAAGGTAAACTCATCCCACATACCAATCCGTTTAAGCCTCCTTGGCTGACACTGGGAAATTAGGGAGTAGCCACACCAAGTGCTCAACTCGGAATCCAGAAGACACAGCCCCTTAGGACTCAGAAGGGATTACAGAGTGGTAGGCAAGCAGTCATTAGCAGGTCAGCTTCGCCTTCCTCCCGCCAAGTGACGGCTGTTCAGCTTCCCTATGGCAGGCAGGAAGACCAACCTGCAATTAGAGTCTCTGGGTGTTTACACCAGTGGGTGACTGCTAACTACCTTTAATTGCTAGCAGCTGCTCCCACTCTCCAGCTTGTCAGAGTTACATTTGCCCTGAACTACACTGGGTTCTCCTTCCTCTGATACACTGCTGACTCTGGAGGTCCCAAGAAAACAATGAACCAAAATACAACTCCATTTTCAACAACTTCAAGAGCTACTGGCACAGGTCCTCCAAAGTGTTAAGGCACCATCAAGGCACTCATTCACAGTAAACTGTCTCTGTTCTAGTGGGTTTTATTTAGCCAATTCTATTTTTTTTTCCAGAAAGAACTATTTGAAATCATATTCAACCCCAACACTGCTGTTTTCCCCCTTAAAACAAAAATTCAGTCAGTTTCCTTTTAAAATCTGTACAGATTTCTGCTGGGGTACCTGTCAACCTGAAAACAACATAAAACAAGGCTGTTTTGCAGAAAAGGCTTGGATATTCTATTGTATATTGGAAAAGTAATATTGGATATTACTTTTAACATATATATCAACAGTTGCAATTAAAACAGCTACAACTCACTGCAGATAGACCTTTTAGAATCAGAGAAAAAGAATGTTCAGGTGGGAAGAAAAAAAAAAACCACCAACGATAAGACTAGAATGCAATTTACCCAAATCACACTTAAACAAAAACTGTTTAAGCCCTAACTCCTGCTCCACTCCCCTTTGCAGAGGAATGCTCCCTATGTGAGACTTCAGTGTCACATTTCCCAGCTGTCATAATTCATGCGTTCTGAGGTACACACAGCCCACCTTGAAAAGCAGGAATGCAGAAACTTTCTAACCAAGTCACATATTTCATGTAATGATCACTCTGTGATGCTCATCAGAGGAAGTGTAGAGCCCTGGTTCCCACCTTCAAACATTCTAACCGCGAGGCTGTTGTGCAAAGCGGCCTCCTCCCTCCTGTGAAGTGTTTGAAAAAGGAAGATTAGCCTTTGGGAATCTCAGGATGCCAAAGGAGCTTACTGTGAAAACCCCAACTCTGGTGCACAGAAGACGTGGCGGTGTGTGGAGTTTCCTAATGTCTGCCTCCCTTTCTCCTTGCTGTGTGGAAGCATCGACGCATCTTGCATTACCTGTAAAAGGGGACTCCAAATTTAGGGACCTAAATTTTTTATTCTATTCAAGAAAACCCAGAGAAGAAGTGCTACTTTCTGTGCAAAACTCATTCAGTTTCATTTATTATCTTCTGCAAATCAAAAATTGACACAGTATCCCACAGGAAAACAATCTTTTACACCTGTGGTGTTTATACATTCTGTGGAGGTTCTTGGTTTTGTTTTACAAAACAAGCATTACGTAAAGCATTTAATCAGCCGAAATCTTGAAAGTACACAGGATGTACTTTAAAAGTTTTGATTTAAATAATATAAAGCAGTAAGCTTTTTACAATTAATGAAGGAATTTTTTTTTCATTTGTTCAGAAAATCTGTATATATTTTTCAATCTATAAATACTTTTTATTATTGTGAGAAGCTACATCGAAGCTATGCATCGAAATGCATAAATTCATATAATTAAGATATTCCAGTACATTACCTGGATAAAGCTGGTAAGAACCACTGTGGTGCCACTTAATCAAATACTTCAAGCCATTCACTGAAAGCCATCCTTCTGAATCCATACCAAGTTCAGCTGCAACGTCCCGGAACCCATTGGGTACAGATGATCCTTACTGCCCGGCACATTGTTCCACTCCACTGGTGGGACAAGGGAAGCTAAAACATTTCCCCCCAGCGATTCCCAGTAGCCTCTAGCACCATTCTAAACAAATCGATTCTTTACCCTCATGGCTTCAAGCAGAGGAAAACAATAGTATACTTAACACAAAGCATTATAAAATGCTACATAAATAATTTAAAGAAAAGACCTTTTGCCACTGCTGCTAAAGGAACTTGAATTATTTATGTTACAGTGGAACACGGCTACGACAAGCATGCGCTGCCAACGTGACTGAAAAATAAGTCATATACCTCCTGCAGGAAATAATCCGTCTGTATTTATGGTATAAACAGCAGGGGTTTGTTTTATTTTGGATTTCATTGCAGATTTTTTGCTCTACCTTCTTTACTTAATTTTTAAAATACAGTTTTACATTATTTATTATTGTGAACTCCGGTTTCCTTTCAAAAAAGTCTTTAAGAATGCTTCTCCTTATGAAAATTCTTTCCAGGTTATGAATACTAATAACAAAAATCAGCAGAAACTACAGTAAAGTAGCACCTTGGGAAAAAGACAGGCATGTAGTATCTGTTATGCTTAAGTATTTGGAAATAATAGACTTCAGCTCTGTGAACTGATCTCCATAGGAAAATGCAGGTAAGAACTGTCTTAGACTTTCTCAACAGCTCAGATACCTCACCACCTGTCTGTCTGGGACATGTTTATGTACTTCTATTATATGTCCCTTCCCCTTAAGGTTTTCCCTTTGGAAAGTGCCATCTAGGTATCAATAGCCAAAGTCAGACCTCAGCAGGGGACTATTGATCATGTCTGTGCCAATTTAGACAGCAGAGTGCTCAAAACTCTGGGAGCATCCCTGCTCCCAGCGTCCGCAGGAATGGGCACTTCCCCAGCTGTGAAGTGGGAGAAATCCACTAATCACAGGACATTCTAGTAACATAAAATGGTTTCTGCTATTCCTAGAGCCAAGGTGCTGCAGATTAACTGATCTATAGCAGTGGTCTTGCATCCAAGCATTATCACAGTTTGCATTCGCACTGCCTGCAATTCACTAAGCAAATCAACTACAGGTAAGGGTTGCTACTGGTCAGCATCTCTGGAAACAACACTAATTCAAGTACTTTTCTCTTTTATGTGTTCCCTAGCTTGCAAAGCCCAAGTGCGCAGTTTTGGATAATAAGAACATCCCAGCCTTGCTGTATTACCATGTCAAGTAAATGCAACAAAGGGTACAGTTGTTTTCCAGTGCCTGGCTCTAATGTAATAAAAGCTTTATGACATGAGGCTTCATTCACCTTGGAAAGAAACCGTACAGAGCTGTCATGCCTCCTATTATACTGAAAGGATGTATATAAACACATAATAATTACATTTTTACACATAAATTTCCCTTCCCAGTCGAAAGTTTAACAACACTACTTACAGTATCTATTTGTATAAATACTATTATTAAGATTTAGTCTAGGAAGGAACTATGCACTGCTATGCTAATTGTTACACTGGTACAAATTTCTCTAATCTAGACATGCCCTAAAATGTGTAAAGCTGTGGATCTATTAACGAATTAGTGAGATTAGACTGGAGAAACTTCAGTGCTGTGACATAGTCAATAAAAGTGAAAGCCTGAAAATGTAATTCAGACGTGAATCAGAGCTTTTTATTCAATGCAGGTCTAAATGAAATGAATTAGGATTTTATTTCATTTCACTTTTTCTGGTTACAGTCTCTTTGGTTCTTATTTTCCAATCCTCTTTCTAGATATTTAAGCATTGATAAAATATTACTTAGTTCGACTTCTGCTTTTTACATAAATTACACCCCCCCAAAAGTAACATATAACAATGAAGAGAGAATCCATATTAAATCTTTAGCACTAGCTGAAAAAACTAGGTCATACAATTCAGCAGAAAAACATATATAATTTACTGCCTGTTTTTTCACCTCTGCAACCTACACAGCCCTTACATTTCACCACTTCACAAAATTGTATACAATTATTGTGAAAACACAATAATTCCACAGATTATGGAATTGGAATGAAATACAGAAGTCACATGAGAAGAACTGAAAATAAGTCAGATCTTTAAAATAAATTTTCAGCTGTAAGCATAAAAAGCTTGAAGTGACTATCATATAAGTACTATCCTAGAGACCTCCAAGTTTGGATAAGCAACAGAAGTAAAATAATTTTCATTAACATGGAATAAGAATCCTTATGGAGACAAGACACAAGTAGATTCCATGTTAGCTAAAAAATATCAATGAATTTTGCCCCTCAGTATCTGGAACTTTATTCAACACAAACAAAAATTGTGTGTGGTCTCTCTTGATTTTTATGTCAAACAGGTAATATCTGGGAGGAAAAAAACCAACGTATTTTTCCCACAGCAACATAGGCTGCATTATAGAAACAGAAAGCAGAATAGACACAATTATTTCCTTCTTTTGACACTTCACAGACAAGACAGATGCAATACGGAGTCTTCTCTATCTTCTCATCAAGACAGAAATACTGTTGCAGCAATAGCCTGTGTCAGCGGTAGAGAAGGAAAAAAACTGATAAAGTCAGTCAGCCATTGGAAAACAGCTCTATCAAAAGGACCAAAACAGCAACATTTCTCTCAGTTGTAGTTTTAGCTTTGCAAGCAGTCAGGAATTGGGACACAATGGAGTTTCGTGAATAGTACTGTGAATTTTGCATATGTATTTGCATGTAAAATAAAAACTTATCCTTAACATTCAAAATGTTTCTTCATTTTCCCTGCACTAATTAGAGCAACACAGCCTATCGCCTTTTTATTTAATAAAGTTTTCTTGTACCATTGTCAAAGAATAGTAAAAGTAATAATATTTATGTAAGTGAGTTTCTTTGCAGGACCAAGTGAACCAACTCCTGCCAAGCAAGACAAGTGAGAAAAGCCATCTCTTCTATACCCTAAACTATACAAATGCCTTTATTCCATTAAGGAACCATACTTAAACTGCTTCAATTAACTTCAAAGCTTCAGAGAAATCACCTTCTAATGTTTAACAAAGAGTGTACATCATTTAAAACATTAAAGACATGTTAAAATCAACACAAACAAGCTTAAGTGATAGAGTTTAGTTAGAAGTACTCCAGAACTACAGAAGGTCCATGCTGGAATTTCACAAATATCAAATTACTTACCCCCTTCTCAAAATGCATTGCACTGTAAAGAAAATTTCAACCTCAACAAATATACTAACTCAGCTTAGAACTTAGGAGCTAAAGCATCTCTCTTCAAAAGCAAACAAGATATGTAAAGGACAATAAAGCGCAGAACAAGAATTTATCTACCATCTAATTATACAAAGTCTACCAGCTCTGCCTCTTTATTATTATGAATGAAGAAGACTAGTTACAATAAAAACGTGCATATCTAGAGAGATGTGCTACCAAAACAATTATGGAAATAAATCAGTGAAAGCATGTGAATATAATCCTGCAATATTTTCATTGGCACAATTCCCAAAGAAGTCACGGAGTTCTGCACCACTCTGGACTCACATCCTGTAATATATCCCCTTATTTACCACATATTATATTGGTTAATGTGGAAAATGGAGTCTTTTCATTATAAAAGTAAAAATGTTTCAGCTTACCTCCATCAGAAACAGTTGCTGACTGCAATAAGAAAGAGAAAAATGCGTGTTACTTAAGTTTCATGGTATTAGAAATCTCTGAGCTTCACACAGTATTTAAAGTGTTAGCTACTTTTATCACCTTATTAACAACAGATAACATGAGAGAGGAAGATCTAAAGAAACCAGCTGTTGCTTTCTCACAGGTGTTTCCTCCCCACCCCAGATCTTTTAACCACTTTTCTGGAACTTGATCCCACAATATTTACTGAACGAAGTGCTTCCTGCTGCAAGTAGCTACAACAGCTCTTCTTAGCTGAATAGAGCCAATTGGTTAGTATTGGGAGAAAGCAGGTAACACTGACCTGGAAAGACTTAAAATGAAAACAACACCTCATAGACTTGACTTTGCTATCTGGAGATATGGGGAATCAAAATTAAAAGTTAGGATTTTGTCAGATGACTCCAAAAACTTCCCTTGCTGAATACTTCCGACTTCCACAGAGCCAAAAAGCATTTTAAGAGTGTTTCCAGTAAGCTAGGTAAGAACACCTCACCACCTCTACTAGTATTTTACATCAAATTTTCAATTAGTCTTTTAAGTGAAATGTTGAAGGTTATGTGCTAAACTTCTCACTTTGATCACAGATTACCTTAAGGCAGCTAACACTTCTGTAAAAACCAGTAGGTGACCCAACATGTACTCTACAGCTTGCATCTCGACATTCAGCTGAGTGAAAAAGTAGAAGGACAGCTGATTTTTAGATCAAAGTTTGTATTGATTTGTAATACCTATTAAAATAATTATTTTAATTTGAGGAATCTTTTCCCGGTCATTTAAAGTGTCCTTGAACCTTTAAATAATATTCTAGAGTTAAAAAGAAATGTTTTTATCTTGTACTGCTCTTTAAAGAGCTACAGAAGAATACCCTATGTATCTAAAATATTTCCAAGATGGAATACACACAGAAGTAAAAAAAACATACATATACACACAACTCAAAAGAAAAGTAATTTCTGCATAGTTTGTATTTTCCAGTCCTGGCAACAAACATTCCCTTTCCATTCAAAATCCACCAAGGTCTTTAGTAATCCTTAAAAGAATATAATATTCACTTTTTTTTTTTTCATTTTTTTCATTTGTATTTCATTGCAGGATTTCATACTGCTGTTAACACTCTCTGAGGGACACCACTGTTGTGGCATCACCATTCACATCAGCAGCAGAGGACCTGATGTGAATACTTTTAATACAAGTATTTTGGAACTGCCAGAATTCCAACTAGTCCCTACTGACATCATTCCTCTGGTGCTAGTTCAGATAAACACAAATTCATCTTCTATGGAGAAGATCAAAAACACGATGGCGCTTCTTGTTCAACTACACAAAAATATATGCTTCTGAATGTGGGAAGCATAATAATATAATCAAAAGTCTATCAAGGACTCTTGGGTTTTTTAACAGCAATGTTTCAGATAGCAAAGTATTACTGTTTTGGGTTCAGTCCTTCAGTGAGGCTCAGGACATCTTTTCTACTTCTAATTTACACAGAAGTGTAGTAAGCATATTATGCATTCCTAAGTTTTACCTTAATACGATTTATAAAGTTTAATTTATATTACTGAACTCTGTTTTATAAATATGATTGCTTCTAATTTCTTATTCACATACAGTACAGAATAGCTGTTGAATAAACAATTTCAATGTCATTTTTCAAAGAAGGAGGAAAAGGATAAATCAAAGTAAAGAAATAGTATCAGTTTAAACAGTAGACCAAAACAAATTTTCCTTTCAAAACATATGCCTTTTAGGAATGGCCATTTACTTTGGCAGCTTGCATGAATCTAGCTTCTAAAACCAAGTACAATTCCCCTCCATGTTTTTGAAAGGTATCAAGTAAAATTAATAGAATTCCCATGACAGTAATAAGAATATTTACACTAGTGTGGTTTTTTTTCAAAACCTGGGAAGTTAACTATGGTAAAATATCATTTCAAAGGAAAAGTTTTGTGATTTCATAGAAAAGCTCAAATATTACAGTAATAGTGCCACTTGAGTTCTTTGGACAATGAGATACTCTTTTACCTCAATCCATTCAGCATAACTTAACACAGTGAGCTTTCTACTCACTATAGGTTGGTTTTGGGTGTTCATTTTAAGTGCTTTGGCTAATGCACGTTACATTACACACATCAACACCTTAGAATCTCTCCAAGCAAGCCCTGAGTAATTTTTATATTTAAACATTTAAAAAAAAAAAAAAAAGTACCCACAGGAAGAACACAATTTCTTATCTAAATACCAACCACCTATTTCTGTTCTATTAAGGTATTTCAAATTTCCCTTTGGTTTTTGATATATTCCAACTATATGTTATTTTTTGTACATTACAGTGTTACTAAAATTACCTAGCAAGTTCCAAGCATTATCAATTTACTTCTGTAGATCATAGAAAAAAATTTATTTTAAGAATATTTTTCAATTCATTGATGTAACTGCACTAAATCCACTTAATTCAACAAAATCAGCTAGAAGCTAAATCTTATAATTATCATGTAAGAATTTATGTTCAAAACATATTTGGTAGTACATAAAATCTTAATGTAAACCTGTCAGAAGCTGCATGCAGTTCCCATTTAGAAAAAGCAGTTTCTTTTCTAAACTGTTCACCTGAAACTTGTCTAGATTTGTCCAAAGCTGTAAGTTGCAAGACCAGATTTTAACTACTGTGATGATCTCATTTTAAAAATTCACTATGTGTTGGGGGCTGTTTTTCATTCTCAGCATTCACGCTTACCACCAATGGAGGCTTTTCAGAACAAAATTTGATCTACTATACATACAAACTTTGATTATTTGATTAAATTTAACGCTTACCACATACATATTAAGAAGTACTTATTAAAAAACATGCCTATTAAAAAGCTATAATATTAAACAGTTCTTTTGTGTAGCCATTTCTAAAAGATGGAGGAAGGACAGGGTATATGATCCTGTACCAGTTAGGTTAATGTTAAGATTTAAAAAAACAGTATTTAAGTATGTCATTCCAAATGAGAAGACATACATATATTCATTTTGTGAACGTACATATGAACTATCATCCAGAGATAAAATCTAACTGTATTCAATCCTCAAATCTTTCACAACCAGATGAGAACTGAAATTAGTTCTTCAAAGCACTCTGACTTCCAAAGAAGGCTTTTTAGAAAAAAGTCCATGGTATATGCCAGGAGTCTGATGGTAACAAATTAGCAAAATTTAAAAAACAATATGGTTCAGGAAAACTAAAATGTCTTTTAGTATATCTCTTCGTGGGAACTCTGCTGGCTTATCTAGCTGGATTAGCAGCTGAGCACACACCACAAAGTTGGAGGATCCAACTCTCTTCCCTAGACTTCAGGGCAAGATCTTGATCCCTGTGATCCAGGCGAGGAGCGCAGTGCCAGGGCCAGCAAGCTCAATTCCCAGTTATCACACACCATAAAAGATGCTCCAGGTCTCTGTAAACTGGCAAGCACTTCAGTATATATTAGATAGCATAAAGTTCTGATTATGAGAAAATATCTAAAATTTCCCTTTCTATCATCTCTGTTTGCTAGGTAGAAAAACCAGAAGGGCCCATGAGTTTTTTTGATGTCATGGATTTGCTTGCAACAAATCTAAGAGTATAAGTATACAATAATTAACAGGGAGAAAACTACGTTGTGAGTACATAAACTTTTTGTTGCAGTGTAGGAGACAACATAGTGTCTTGCAGCAACAAAAGAGAGAGGGCATAAAGGAGAATAATTCATAAGGCTGAAACTCCCTGTATCTTTTAGCTTTCATAGTCTATACCTGCCAGATGTGTGCACCACTGCATGAAACTAGTCTGATGACATCTTTCAGTTGACAGAAACTCTTATCCAGAAAATCCACTTAGTTCCATTTGACATGGATCAGGTCCCAGGAAGCTAAGTACTATCCCACAAAACCACTGCAGATGCAGAAAACTCAAAAACACCCTACCCAGATCCCAGACATTATATTGAGCAAATAAACCCATGCATACAGACTACTCACATAACACAATACAATAATGTCCTTTTTTCCCACCTCAAAATTTGTCCTTCAAGTCAAAGTCATGCTCAAGTACTTGAGAAGAACAAAGGGAAAGATGGGAATAGCAGGAGGGGCAACAAATACTGGGAAATGCCAGGCCTTAGCAATAAAATAGAGGAACATGAAATCATCTGTGCTAATTGACTGCGTGAGAGACTTCTTGAATCAAAAAAGACACACGTATTTCCAACTCCTTCTGAGATGCAGAGGGATAAAGTCTATAAAGAGAATGAAGAAGTATTCCTTTCTCCTACCCTAACAAAGACAAAATCACAGACCAAACAGAAACAACTATTTTCTTCCCTGGGCACCCAGAAACATTCAGAAAAATGGGATCTAAAATGACCTCTCTATGTGTCCTTTCTAAAGCATACTTTCTTCCAATATAGGCACTGACTTTCTTTTGCTGAATCCAAAGAGTTGTCTGACTGCTGCCTTCAGAATCTGACAGGCTTACCTAGTACAGTATTATACAACATTATATTATACTCCACACTATATTACAAAAGCCCCTCTAATTAAGCCTTTCACCTTGAAATAGCACACCTAGCCCCACCAACCCTCTAAACTGATTTTCTCATTATTTCAATATACAAAATAAGTTTGGGAAACTTGTTTGAGAGACGAAGCACCAAAGATTTACAGACTGAATACAAATAGCCAACTTTCAACCATTCTGTCACTTAGCTCAGGGAAAGCCTATCACTCAGTTGACTGACTGCTTGCATCTAGCTCTGTTTAAACTCCTTATTAAATCACCTGAAGCAACTTCTCCTTTTGCCAAGGTATGAATTACAAGCGGGTCCCTAGATCTTCAGTCACATTACTCCGAGACTTGTATTACATACATGTATTTTTATCCTTTTAATTGCATTACAGCATTAACATTATAACAAATGCCATGAACTCTAATGATCTCTGGAACGGAGATCACGTCTCAAAATATGGCAAACATTGTTCTAACATTTTAAGTAAAAAATAAAGTCATAATAGCTGCCGGTTATAGCTACATTTCCCTTCTAATAAATAATCTCAAGTGTATTTCTCACCTAAATATTTGAATAATATTATTTTTATCCTCAGTTAAAAATATTGTTATTAATATTTTATGCAATTAATTTAATGATTTAGAATTCCATTAGAATTTCCTTCAGAATGCCACTTGAAGGAGCATTACATAATTTGTCTTTTCAATTCTCTGCCACCAAAGAAATGCATTTATAATAGTTAATACAAAAGTATTATAGATGAAATAATTGCCCTCCCAAAAATACAGTACAACCAGTGTGCAATAATTTTACTAAATACATTCTTCTCTGAAGGTTAAATATTTTCATCAAATATTTGAATCTATAAAAACAACATATGAACAGTAAATTATGTGACATTTGGAATTCCTTTAAGAAATAAACATTCAACGTTTTACCCCAAACAAAATCAATCTTATCACACAAACACAGTGTCTCAAATGCCAAATCCATCCCCAAAATTATTTTGATAAAGATCTATAAAAAATATACACAGATTTACCTAAAGATATAATATTGATATAGAGGTACAGAAAGTATATACAAAATAAATTGCACAGCATTAAAAGAATTGCACGGATTAGAAACATACTGATCTTTTAGTTTTATACATATTGGGCACAGTTCATAAATACATCTCAAAATCTGAATGTTAGTTGGTACAACAAGATTCCCTTTTCTCTGTTAAAAAACCCCAATATTTGCACTGACAAAGGAATTTTAACTCAAATACTTTAAAGTAAAAAAAGCTTAAAATCTAAGCAAAAAGCTTAGATTTTCTAAAGCTGATCTTCTCTGATTTCTTGCCAGTAGCAATAGTCTAAGTCCTCACTGCAACGATGCCTTAGCTAAATATAATTCATATCACTTACCCGCTCTTCATAAGAAACAGCAGTTATTTTTCCTAACAGTACTCTTCCTAAATTCATCTTCACTTAACAGGGAAAAAGCATTTCCTTAAAACATCAGCTTCTCGAAGATTAAACTAAAAAATTCAACCCTGTTCCATGCCTGTACATGCCAATAAAGTTTAAAGGCATTTCGTATGAAGTTCTATTTTACTCCCTTTATGTTACCCATAGCAACAGGCCAATGCAGGAAGCTGTGGTTCGTCAGGGATTCAGATTAGATCTCAATTATCTCTCAACAGAAAAGCTAGATCATTTTATATAAATCGTGCTGATTGTATTTTAAAACATTTCCTATAACAAATCAGGAAAACAAAATGATGTTAAATTGTGTGAAAGTCCTGTATTCAATAAAACAGATTTCCAAGACAGTTTACAGAAAAACATTAGTCAATCACCCTAACATTAGTTATAGAAACGTTTACATAGTAAACCACTATTTTCAGAGGTTTACATAACGCAAGCCAGAACAAAGTAGGACCTCAGTCTATTCTGCTTAACTTCTCAGTGCTTAATGCTATAAATTGCATGTAAAAATCCACAGTACAAGGAAACTTGGCATATTTTGGTTTAACCTAAGAGCAGCCTGTTGTCGCTAAAGAAAAAATTCTCATTTCAGAAACCAAGTGATATTCTGCCCTTCCTTCCTCACTACCCCAGCCTGTGCTCCACTGATGTCAAGGCAGTTCTGTGCACAGCTCCTTAGGAACAGAGAGCAAAATAGGAGACTTGTAATGTAAGAGGGAAGTGCTATTAACTTGTCTGTGACAGCAGTGTCTTCACGAGACTGTATATGGAAAGTATAGGATTTCACGAAGTTTGCTGCTATTCACAACTAAATAGGGATAAGACCTGAACCATTCATTGCTGCTACTTCTTAGGCAATCAGAGTACAATTTTCTGCTAAAAATAAACATCAGAATTACAATGTGGGAATGATTAGCAGGCATTTTTATGCTAGAGGGATGTCCTTAAAGCCAAGGTGGACTTACTAGTAGTAAGTAGAATCTTCTGCCTTGTTCAGTGCAGCATGTGGAATCCCCCACATCCATACAGTTCCTAGGTTGAGCCCCTAATATAAAAACAACCCTATGAAGAAGGCAAATATTACTATGAACTTTACATAGAGAGAAGATGAGGCCAAAAGTAGTTAAGAACCTTTACTCAAGATCTCACAGCAAGATTTGCCTTGCAAAAGACAATCCAAGTCTGCACATCTTCCCATTTTTGGATTTAGGATGAAGGGACTTGGTTAAGAGAAAAACTCAGTCTTCTCAATTTAGAGTGATCAGAGAAGAGGTTTTTGGCTAATTACAGATGAAAATGGAGGAAGCATACTCTAACAAGCATTCCAGAGACATAAGCAAATTACTGCAATGGACAAAGTTCATTTTATGACTGATTACTTGTTTGAATAGGCACACCACAGCACTTTACAATGCTGTCTTCAACAAGTATTTAATCTCATGAAGAAATGCAATGGAAACAAATGGGTGGGAAGACAGGAATGTGTTTTACAAATTACACCCTTCATTATTTTAGGGCTTAAGAAGCAAATTCCTTATGGTACTTGCACAGAAGAACAGTTTTACTATGTGTGGATAAGAATTAAAAACTTATAATTTTATAAAGAAAAAAAAGCCACAGCTGTTTAAATACTGCATTTTGCTTGACACTAAACCAAGTGAGATGCAGAAGGTGTTTTCACTGTAAACACCTTAACCAAGCAGCAATACCATTACAAATATGCAGGCAACCAGGCACATAATAATCCTTACAATGAATAAGTAAAAAGGACAAATGGATCAGAAATGCCTAGAAAACTATCCTGTGAATACCCCTTTGGGGCAACACAAAAAAGGACTTTTATCAACAGCGTTTACTTAACGCTCAACCTAAGTCCTCCAGGAATCACCTAGAAAGATCAGAAGTACTTGCAGAGTTTTAACAGGTTACCCAGGGATGTTACCCACAAGAATACAAGAATTATTAGGAGAAAAATAACCCTGCATGCAACAGGATGCAGCTGCAAGCCTAGAAGTTCACCAGAGCAACCATAATGAACATTGCTAGGAACACTGTGTGTGGGCAATGCTTTATACATTCTAGGCACTCATACTTGGTGTTATAAACCTAATAATCCCTTAGTTTAAACAGACCTTTAGAGCTGTTGATTTTATTTTATTGAACTAAGCATTGCACGTCCACATTTTTTCCATATAGTGACTCTACTAGCACTGCAAATAAGCTCTTCCAATTAGACAGTGCTGGTTAACAATAATGGCTATGAAACGTCATGTGACTCTGAAAGCCCTCTAAAAAATTAATATCCCTCTACATTTTCACAGGTTACTTCAGCAGCTGCTAAATTCAAAATCTTGTGATTTTGTGTACCGTATTCATAAACCAGGCAGACAACTCAAAGTTCAAAGGTCAAAAGCAAAAGGAATGTTAATTTGCTAAGCTATTAATGGAAAGTGTTAAAATATGACACAACAGCTTTAAAAATCTTATTCAGATATACCAAAAACAACAGTTGTAAACCCACATCCATCTGCTTAGAAGCTAAACTGTGGGAAGGGGTAGAGACCCCAGATATGGTTGATCCATTTTTCTCTTCTACCCTCCCTCCACTTCCTGCTCATGTTTTCTTTTGTACGTTTGTTTTTGGAGCAGCAAAAGCTGAAGAGAAAGACAGAATGACAGGAAGCCTGGATAAGTTTTAACTTGTCAAAAGATGAATAGGATTTAATATATCCCTGACTCCTAAAAGAAGAAATCACACACAAAGACCGTCAGGCAACTAGAACAAGGCAATCGCCCAGGTCAGCTCTTGGTCATGCAAATTCCTGAAGTAAATTTGACATTGGCAGAATGCACCATCAAAATCTTAGATCTCATCAATAACAAGTATTTCTTTTTGTCTCATATTAAAGACAGTAACAACTACTTGCATGGAAGCCAGAAAAAAAAAATCTGTTAACGAGTGTGACTTATCTCACTGACCTCAGTTACTGAAATAAAAAGCAGGAGTATCTAAAAGCCTCCTCACAAATTAAGAAAACTTTGCTTTAAAATAAAATGTTGGGTTTTTTCCCTAATCCACAAATTTTCTATAATCTGTCCAGACATACTTTTGTCAATTATTTGACAGCTACTCAGCAATAAATAAACCCCATACATGCTACTGAATAAAAAAGGGAAGATTCTCGTATTTACAACGTTGTGGTTTCCCTTTATAAATTTCAAATATAAAAGTCCTTCCTATTCCAAAGCATTAGCAATGACAAATATTTTCAAGCCAAACTATTTGGAATTTGTTCATGTATAAATAACCGAAATACAAGCTGCTTTTTAAATACCAAGACTTCCTATACAATACATTCAGTGAAGTGTCTGGATGCAAACTGCTGTTGTGAGTGCCCCCTGCTGTCTGCCTACAGTTCTAAGACTGATGTACACATTTTAAAGTGTTCAACTCAGGAAGATTTGCCATCTCGAAATCTACTCTAAAAACAAATATTTGGTTTTGAAAGCCATATTTTAAACATCAAAAAATATTTCTGTAGAGCCTGACTATAAAGTGATAATAAAAAATACTCTTTTCATAAATGTTTTTGAAATAATTACTAATTTTTTCCCTTCTATTGATCAACATTTAAAGACAACTGAATTCTCTCTGCTAATAAAAACATGAAGAAACAGCATTACTTACACACCCAGATGGAAGGTGTCTTGAAGCCCAATAAAAAAATAAAAATTCAATTATATATTAAGGAGGATATGATTAAGTGACTGATCACTGAAACACCTTGAGTGGCTTCTGAATTTCCTACGAATGCAGATGAAGCCTCTAAGAATCAACAGATTTTTAGGAAACCAATGTAAAACTGAGGATGAAAACTACTAATTTTAAGTTAACAATGCGTATATATCTTCCTAAGCAATTATTTCCCTTTTCATTAAAAAAAAATTGATCACTTTGCTGCTGTACTTTTAGCATTAAAGACAATTACACTTCTAGAGATATAAACAAAGAATAAGACTATAATATCAAAATTCAGTAATACAGCTAGCACCTTTACTTAGAAAATATGTTTTCTGAGCAACAAGAAGCTGAAATTGCTTTCAAGTCTCTACACCTCAGAAATTTTGTATTCTATAGAAAGTCTTCGTTTATTTTCAGTTATTAAAATAACTCATGCCATCTGGATTCTGCTTTATCAGATAAAGATCCAACTAGAAGAAAAAAATCACTTTAGCTGCACATCTTAAAAAATGCTGTAACAATTAGAAGGCAACCCACAACTTCAGCATGAGATTCTTGCTTTACAGAAACACACGTGCAAGTATAGTCAAAATTAAGTAAAAGAGTTACATAAAACTTAGACAAATACCTGTATATCAACTAAACTCACTCCACATTTAAAAAACAATACAACGCTAAAGAGAGATTTAAAACATGTCTATAATTTCGTAATAGAGCTTATAGAGAAAGTCAACTTAAATACTTACGAACTTTGTCTCTTTAAAACCTCATTGAATCCTTAGAAGCATTATTTATCACATTTCACTGCAAGATTTCTTAGCTCGGAAGGCTACTTATTAAACTATATTCCTGTTTTCTGTTCACTTTAGACAAACAAAACTTTATACTTACAGACACTTGACTATCAGTAAAAGTTTTCTCCATGTATAAATAGTTTAATAGCTCATTGTTAAGAAGCAGTCCCTTCAACTTTATTATTACACTCTTTCTGAACACATATTTACTTCTTCCAGAGTCCAGTAAAAAAATGAGGCTTCTCTGTCTGTTGCCCTATCAACACCTCTCCCATTCTCCTCCCTCCCAACCACATTCTCCGCCCTCAATACTGGTTCTGTATCTTCTCATCAAAAGGAACAGGCAGCTTTTAAAATGTTGTTTAGGCAGGTCCTGCGTAACAATAAAGCTTCTATAAAGACAGCAGCATGCTGCTGAGGAATCTGCTAATGTAAAATGGCACTCGGTAAGGGCCTACAGGACTCCGTCTTAAACGTTTGTCCAAACTTGCTTAAGCATTGAGTCAACATCATTTTCTCCTGCAAGGTATTCTCTTTTTTAATACATTCCCCTTTGAGAAGTATGTTATCTGAGTGAACTAGGCCATCAATTCCTATTAAAGAAACTTAAAATATAATCTAAAAATACTTTAAAAAATATATAACTGTTAAAACTTGTAAGACTCACGGGAAATTCATTTCGGTTTCTGGCATGTAGGTACGTGTCTCAGTATGATTACAATCACATGTATGTATATTATGCAACCTATCTCATCCTACCAAAATGCTCTCTGTTCTTTTGAGTAAGCAGGGCATTGGCATTTACAAGGATCCTGTTCCAAGTGAAACATGATTCTCGTAATTTTCAATACCACACCTACTCTCCAGACAGACCAGCAATAGCTGTGTATTTTCAGAAGGAAACGCATACACTTTCTGCCCAACAAGTAATGCTTAAGAATTACTCTGAAGTGACAGAACTTCTCAACTTCTCCTCAGTCGAGAGGGATAGGATGGATTTTTATTGTACATTTTTAAATATCAGAAGAACAATAACATGTTTTGAGAATTGAATACTGAATAAAAAGCAGTAGTTCATCCAGTAGAAGATCCACAGATTATTTCCTTTTTTTTTCTTTTTTCACTGCACTGATAAATCCACAAGGATAGTGAAAATTAAATGGTACTAACACTTACAAAATCTCAGCAGTTTAAGCATGGAAACAGAGGCAGAAACAACTCACAGATAGCTACAGTGGTATCATCTGTTCTGCACGTATTCTGTGATTATATTCTAGAAATACCAATTCAGTTCATTCCATAAGGCCTTAATTCATTCCCTAACACTACCCAGATTGCACAGAGCAAAGATCCCTCTTTGCCCCATCAGCACGTGACACAACAAAAAGACACAACCAGGTAACAGGAAGAGCAGCCAAGGGAGGGCAGGAACAGTGAGGCACAAAAATCAGTCACCCAGTTCCTCATTCCCACCCAGAATTACCTGGGCAAGCTGTTTTGCAGCAGAAGCTCTACCAAGGTGCCCTCTCCCTTAGACAGCTGTGACACAAACAGTGAATGCTCCCTGAGCCCCTGGCAGTTACACTGCACTAGGAAATACTATGGTCAGTGAGCTTTACAAACAAGTTTACACCAAGTGAAAGGTAAGGCAGCTTCCTGTGCCGACAGTACAATTCATAATTCCACAGTTAAGGAGAAGCAATGTCCATCCTTGAGTCTAAGAACACAAGAACCTATTCAAAACACAAGTTTATCAAACTCAGTATTATGTCTCCAGCAGTGGCCGCATACGGATGTCACAGACAAGTAGCACAGGGCAACACACAGGACATTTCCCTGATTACATTCTCCCAGACTCAAGGGACTTTCAGTTCAGGAAGTTTCCTAAACCTGGTGTTGCTTGTCTCCTTAATAATCCCCAGTGGCTTTCTTTTCCAAATCCTTGTCCACTTCCCCCAGGACATGCAAATTTCTTGCATCCACAGCACTGAGTGCTGAGGCGTCCCACAGACCGACTTACCGCCTGCATGAACAATCGCCTTCTGTTTGTTTTGCTCCTGGCTCCAGCTACCTTTAATTACTGGTGATGACTCCTTGTCCTGAAGGAGATGGTGAGCAGTCAATCCCAACTACGTTTGCTATGCCACCCATAATTTCTTACTCTTGGAACACCTTTCTGAACCTTTTCCACTCCTAATATCATAACCTTTTTGAAATAGAGACCAGAACGTACATTCAAGGTGTGGGCAAATCATAGATTTATACACTGGAATCATTATGTGGTTTTCTTCCTCTGTTCCTTCCCTAATAATTCATAACATAAGATTTTGTTTCTTTGCTAGCGTATTGAGCTGATTTTTTCATACAAGTGTCGCTTGTCACTCAAAGACCTCACTTCTGAGAAGAAACACTCAGCTCAGAGATGCAGATATATCATTCAATATATGAACCTAGGACTATTTTGCCTCATTTGCATTGCTTTACATTTATCTGCATACATTTTCACCTGCCATTTTGTTGTCCAGTCACTCAGTCTTATAAAAGAAGCCTGCTCTTATCTTCACAGACTGCTCTTGTCCTTATTACCTTGAGTAACTTCACCTCACTGCTCATCTTCTTGGGAGGAGCCATAAAAGATGCTCAAATGAACAAGTGTAACATAAGAAAGTGAAGTAAGGGCCAGCCTTAAGCAGCAAATAATTCTAGGTTTCACTAACAGACCCCAGTGCTGTAAGCTATTACTCTGCCTTAATGTCAGGGGGTTAACATGCCTCATGAATTAGCACCAGAAGAGCAAAGAGTTTTAGTTCAAAGAGAGCAAGCCCAATTTTAAAAGAACGCTAGGTACCAAGGGTTATGGAGAAAGACACCCCTGACGGGTTGCTCACCTACCAAGAATCCCAATCCAGCAAGCACTGACTGGTTTGTCACTACCCAAAGAAACCAGAACCAAAGGAATAGACCCAAACCAAAGGTCCATTACCTTATATTGCTGAGCTAAGGGATATGACCTCTTGTAGCTTCAGGTACTTATCTTAACTTGTTAACCCTGGCTGATCCTTCTAGTTCCACAAAGGTGACTGCATCAGAGATGTTGACAGCTTATGAATTCACCTGTGTCCATTTAATCACACATCTTAAGAATGGTGGAACTGGCTACTGACAAAAAGTAAGGCCTGCTACCTGAGGATTTAAGCAGACTACAAGTTTTCATCGTGTCCCTAAAAGCATACACTGTGCCTCTGGATCTGTGACAGAAATCAGCCTGTGTTGGAGAGCCAAGCCCAGAGGCAGTAAGGCTTGGACAGCACTTGAGTAGCTGGGTCAGACAATGTACTGATTGATTCTTCAGGGAAAAATTTCTCCATACAGTGCCAACTGTCTTTGCACATAAGGGGACTGAATGCCTTATGGAATCCATCCTAGGCCACTCTTGGTTTCTTCTCAGGCACCGAAGTATGGGATGAGCACTGCCCTGATGAACACTCACAAGGAAAGCAGAGATGAGACCCAGCTTTCAGCACATTTTCTGACTACTCAGCTTTTTACATGCAAATTTCTCCAGAAAATGAATTAAAGAAAAGAACCCAAAAGCAGTAGAAAAATTAAACAGTAAAATTACAAAAGTATAGTCACTTTACTAATTGCAAGAATAGGGGAAAAAAAAATCCCATTATTCTCAGTGTCTGGAAAAAAATCTCACAGTTTAACATTCTGGATTGTATCTAGAACTAAGTATCTCCCATTAATGATAAACAAGAGTTACACACAATTGTATTCATCTGTTGACTAAGGTACCTTTGTCTGATGCTTTAAAAAACAATGTGAAGAATATAAGAATTGTATATAATAAACATAGGGAAAATTTAGAGCATATATTGGAAATCTTTTAAAAATTATGGTACTGTATAAAATACCAGAAAAGACTTAAGGTTAATGCCAGAGCATAATCTGTAGAAAAAATAGAATTATAGTGCTAGCATGATGTTGTCTTCCCTTAGGTAGTAACAATGGATATAACTAAAGTATCTGGTAAGATCACACACGTCAAAGTAAAAGCCTGATAAAGATCTCTGGAATATGTTGAAAAGAGTTTGAAATTCTTAACAGAGCAGTCTGGAGGACCAAACATGAAAAAAATGATGCTTTTGGAAATCTTTAAGGCACACTAAGAATGATGTCAGGAAAAAAAAAACCAAACCAACTAAGGGTCATCATAAGCATCGTTCAAAACAAGATGACAATAACCTACAGACATACTGGCTATATCAATACTACTAGTTAAATAAATAGCACCATAAACTAATGCATAGTTCCAAAGACAGCTGGTGCTTTCTGCTTTTTTTTAAAGAAACTCACACATAGTTTTAACACATGTAGAGGCCAACTGAACCTTGTGAGATCAATTGGTCATACTGTCTTCAGCAGACTTTATGATAAGATGAACAAGACCAAACAGTATTCCTGTTTTCCTGTGTAGTTTGTGAGGAATGGAAAAATAAGTGCTTTAAAACTAAGAAAATTACGGTTTCACTGGAGGATGTTTTAAACAAGCAGCAAAAAGATTTAGAGCTTTACCGCCAGAAATTACTCTTGCAGTTGGAAGCCAGAGACAGTCAAAAACAACCAAACAGTATGACAAACTCCAAGGTATCCAAGCCAAGCTCTCCCAACCTCGGCTGCGTGCAAACTGCCTGCCCCAATAGCTAGTATCACTGTCCCTGGCCAGGGGACTCTAAACCAGGTCTGAAGTCTTTTGAGAAAATGCACTAGTTGGCCCAGGTCAAAGTCACATCAATGACAACTCTAACAATGTGACAGTACAAATATTGCAATCCCCTGACTGCCCCTGTGTCCTGGCAATGTTTAATTTACCAGCAGAGGTGTGCAGCCACTATGCAGCACAGCAGGTAAACAACTCCAGCCAGGACTGTAACTGCCAAAGGTCTGAAGAGAGCAGAAGAATGCCTGGCAGAAACCCCTGCATGCTTTCAAAGCCTTATGGATCAGCTCCATGACCACATATGATACAGGTATGATTCAAGGTAAAGAAATCATTGTTTAATGTCACAACTAACTTACACTATTTAAAGCTATATGTTATCATTCAAAGAGAGGGTCTGGGCTATTATAACAAGTAACTATAAAATCACTAAGCATAAATCTAATGCTTCGCACTGATTTAGAAGCTGACCCCTGGTGGCACACTCCAAGAAACAGGATCTGTCAGTCACTGCTACTCCACTGAGCCACACCAGACAAGCTCTAGCAAAGGGAAACAAGAAACAGAACATAGGCTGTGGTCACAGATCCATAAGGCTTCCAAAAGAGCCATCAGGGGCTAGACTGTGCTAGCATTCAGCCTTCAGAATATACATATATGAGACGGAGTAGCCCTTTAAGAACTCTATTATCAACAGACTAAATATACAGAACTACCTTTTATATACAAAACCAGAGATTTTATTCTTGCATGCAGTTTTATTTTACAACTGGCCTTTTCTCCACCTTCATGAAAGCAAAACCTCAATTAGTCAGTTACATTTTGGGTAAAAATTAAGACAAAATACATGGAAAAGATGCAATACTTAAGGGCAGTACATGGTGGAACCGGGGTATACTGGCAGCCCATGGCAAGTTATCATAATTTTTAAAAAATATACATTCTTTTCAAATTTAAAATCCACAATGATGGGCTGAGAATGAAGAGGCCTCCTGATTTCAATCACATAATTATACTAGCCACAGGGGTGGCATTGTGGCCATGGTGATGATCTAAGAACATCAGTGAAACAAGCTCTGCAGGCAGACTTAATACTTTTTGTTAGATCAACTGAGAGGGTGGGAAAAGTTCTGGGCATGTTTAGTTCTTCTTGTCTGATTTTCCTAGTATACTAGTTGGTCTAATATAAGCTATTATCTCCCAGTGTAAGCTTTGTCTGATTATTTAAATAAGTCAAACAAAGACAGGTACCCACTTAAAAACTCATTATTAAGTCAAATGAGCATTTACGGGGTTTTGCCACCCACAGATGCCAAAGCTAATATCCAGCAGAGACATGTCATTCATTAGTATAAAAACCTCATACCAAAGAGATGCGTTGTATGCTTTTAATTAGCAGATGAAATGCAAAAAAAGTTGCTTCAGTGGAATTAACAAAAAAAAATAATCAAGCATTATTATCTATAATAACAGCTAATAATACTACATTATTAATGGTTATAATTAAGATAGAACATTCTAACAAAATTCCTCACACTGATTTTTAAAAGGAATATATGATACATTCCAACTCTGAAAAATTACTAAATTCTAGAAATTTGATCCAAAAAATGTTCACTTCTATATAGTCTATAGATGTAAAGCTTCCAAAACATGATAAAGACCAGAAGAAAAGCAGCAACAACCATCTTTTTTTCTCCTGTTATGTACTTAAAATAATTAAATAGTCTTTCATTTTAAAAAGATCTCTACTTGAAAAGATTATTTAACAACACTCAAATAGATATCTTGCAATTTAATAAAAAGTTCTAAATACTTTCCTTGTACAATATCAATACAAGATATACTCATATTGACCTGGCATGAATAAGCACAATTTCCACGGTTCAGGAATAAAATTGTGCATTTTGTGAGACTTTTCCCATACAGTACTCTCAGTACAACTGCATCCATTAATTTTGCACTCTCATCCTATTTTGATCCCTGCAGATTTAAAATAATCTTGTATACAGGTTTCATTAGTAAAAACAGGATCTAGAGGTTAAACCTACAAACTTGTCTATTTTTTGTCCTGTGTATAATACATCTTCTGCAGGTAAGAGGAAAATGTTCCAGGAGAGGCAACTCTATCATTACAGCCAAATCTAACCTTGTAAGAATATTGTCTGTGCATGTATAGCCAGCCATGATCTGGCAAAACAATTTAAAAGAAAAGGTGATATATTCTCTTGCAATACTTTTTTTTTTATTTATTAAAATAATATATAGATGTTTTACGCTTGGATAGATTTGAAAAAGAAACTGCAAAGAAATCACGCCACCTTATGGCAGAAGACAGCAAAACTGCCAGCTAGTATTTCACAAACTAGGGAGCAAGTTCATACTTTCACAACAAATCCAAATACAAATTTCTTCAGACCTATAAGAAAATAAACAGTGTTCAGCATATGCCCATAAATTAAACTTCATGTAACCTACTTATTCTTCTCAATTTAGATGACTAATTTGGATGCCAGCCTGAATCAAACCCACAAGCTTAAGAGAAACATTCATTTTCAAATTTCATATTTGGGTTAGTACCTTATCCATTCCGCTAAGATAACTGGAAAGAACACAATAGCAACTGAGTAGCATATATAATATGTCCATGATCATTATTCCAAAGGTGGAGTCTCTAAGAATTTCCTGGTATTGTTATTTCCTCTTCCAGTAACTCTAAATAGATGGCCTGAAATAATCTAAACATGTACTAACAACATTGTGTTCTACTACACTTAATGTAACGGTACTTGAGAAAAGTGCTGCAGTAGCAACACTGAAGTGAGAACCAAAATAAAAAAACCTCAACACCATCTTACTTATGAAGGTTTTGAAATTCTTCTCTGGGTTCATATTTCTTCTGGTGGCTAGGATATCATTCTCTAATGACATGCAAAGAGAAAAAAAAAACAAAAAACCCCAAAAAAACCCCCAAAAACAACAACCAGATTTCAAAGTGAAAAGAAGCAATTGACAGAGAGCCGTCCACACCCAAATAGCTTCATGTAGTTGGGGCATTCATCCAAATACAGATTTTAACACAGATTGTTTCTTTGGCCAACTCATATGGTGACCTACAATGTAAGTTTCCTCATCTAAAGTAGCAGCTTTAACAATTAGGACACTGGGTAACACAGAGAGCCTCTCAATCCCTCCTGTTGCTGCTACTCAATTTATATACAATACCAAGTAAGACATAATGAGAGAAAAATGGTCTTTACAGGCCAGTGACTATTACACCTTTCTGAAATTAACAGAAATTAAGTACCACATCCCTATTTTAATGAATATTTATGCAATGTAAAAACAGCTCCTACAACAGTGTTTAAAATACTCTCTCAAAATATGAGATGTGCACATAAATCTCTATGAAATTTCAACCTGGAAGAACGTGGTATTCCTACTGCACATGAATTACTAGCACTAGGCTCTGACATATTGAGAGGATTCTCACTTACTGTGACCAGAAATTCTGTCAAAATTGGTAATATATAGCAGCAAGCTTTTTTAATTTAGAAGACTAGCCATTTTCTGATGAAGAAAAATGTAGCTAGACAGCTTCCTAACAGCTTTATCCAGAGGATCTTGCTCTGTTTTTTACAGTTATGCACTTACTGTGTTTAAAGTTACGAGTGCAAAGAAAAAGTATTGTCCATGACTAGAAAAAAACAAAGCAAGACTCTTAAATGCTTCAGACAAGATAGAAATAGACCACAATGAAAAATATCTTTAAAGCATCTGAGAAATAAGTAATTACAGTTCCTACCTGCATTCCCTAAGCACGCCAGAAGCTCTTTCCATATATTCTGTTCCATAAAAATCCAGTGCACTGAGCTCCCCTCTCCTTCAGTTCCGAGTCAGTGCAATGCCATTCTTCCTACATTTTCCCATGGCACAAAACTCCGAATATCTCCTTCTTTCCTCCTCCTATCTCAAATGCTTCTAAACACATCCTTCCCATCTAGAGGAATCAGTGTGCCACATTCCCTCCCATGCTAAAGAACAGTATAACATGTATTATATGGTTCCAATGCCAAGAGCTGTGCACATGTTTTTGTTTCCTCCCAACCACACACGTTCTTATCGCATGATAAAAGGGCAAGGGAAAAAAATCTGTTTGCCTTCACATCACTATGGGTCAGGTTTTCACAAGGAAGCACACAGGAAGATAACATACATTGGAGTCATATTCCAACAGCTGGTTGAGGGAAGCTTTCAGCAGAGCGGGAAGAGCATCTTTTTAAATTCAGATGGCTTCTCATGCCTTTTTCACCAAAATCAGTAAGGTTTAGCCACTGAGGCCCAGGCATCAGCTGATGTTATATCATATGTGAAACAGCATTGTTAAATTACACTTAGAAAGACCCAAGACCCAAAACCCACCACAACCAATGACCAACACCAAGTTGATCAGGAATTTCCTTTTCTCAACTGCTGACATAAATGTCATATAATGATTCATAACTTTATTACACTACAAATGTTACTTTCTTTCATTAATGATCAGCATTAACTACTGTAAGTTCCTCTCCAGGACTCACTTAGAAAGTTTTAAGTGAAAGTTGATTACCTCAAGGTCATCCAGAGAACGAGTAATACTAAATCGCTTAGATCTTCCAAATGATCTTCGGACAGAAGAACGCGGCGGAGGAGCCTGATTTAATCCTATTGGATGTCCAAATTTGGCACCCTAAACAAAAAAGAAAATATATATTATTATTTACTACTTTAACTTTAGCATATTGCTGTTCATAGTGACAGCACCTGAACTTTAAAAATTGATAGGTAGAGAATTCCAAGGAGATGGACTTGCAAACCTGTTCCAGGACCACAATTTCAACACAAGTTGGTCATTTACCATACCCCTGTAAAATTATGTATTAAAATCATTTAAGTTATGACTTTTCCAGTCTCAAGTCAAATAATACAAATATTCAGTATTAAGGCACTGTATAAATATGAGTTATCAGTTAGGTTGCTAAAGTGTACACATGCTCCATGTCAGTATTAGTAGACAGAACTTAATTAAAACCAAGACAATCCTAGCTCTTTACTGTCTTAACTTGAAAATAATTACAATGACAAAATATTTGTTCTTTCTATAGGAAATTACCATCCTAGAAATCTTCTCAGCCAGCTTTTGTCGGAATCTTTCTCCACGCTATTAAACATCTTACTTTCACTGCTCATTTTTTTTAAAGGCTTAAAGGCTTGCTACTGTCAAGTCCTACTTTTTAAATCACACAATACAATATGGAGGAACTCTGGTTTTGTGGAAAGAAACTACCTCACTTGGATGTTCCACAACTAGAATTGGTGCTGCAATAATTAAATCTAATGGCTTTCTCTCTTCCCCATAATCATATTCTTTGTTTTAAAAAGTTACCAGATGTCAGTTCAGCTACAACAGCTCAGCATGTACATATCTAGTTATGCCAAATGGCAAAGTATAAACTTAAACCTAAGAGTGGGCACACAGTGTCTGCTGCTAAGCAGATGTACATAAACTCACTACATTATGAAAACTTGTGATTATGTGCCTGAAATTTTGGATTCCTTTCACTGTAACATTCCATGCAGGGAAAATTTCTCCCCATCTTCTGATGCTTTTCCAGTTTAGAAAATAACAAAGTTTAAGTCAGAGAAAATTTTGTTTCTATTTCATTTCAGCATCTTTTTTATCACAGTAAGCTTTAAAATATATTAGTACTTTTTAAATTGCTTATTGGCAGTTTCATAATTCTTACTGAATTTTATATTTGTATCAGTTTCTTCCTTTGGGCAAGTTGCTGTGCTCTCAATTCTTAAATATTTTCTCATCCCTTGTATCAGTTGTTTGAAAGTCTATGTACATCATGTTAACCAAAAGAACAATCATAAATTTCACATTCCTATAATCTCACGCCAACAACCACCCATACAAAGACAAAAGCACTGAGAATATTAGATAGCCTCCTTACTGCAATAAAAGATAAGGTATCCAACAGATCATAGAATCATCAAATGGTTAGAGTTGAAAAGAACCTTAAAGATCATTGAGTTCCAACCCCCCTGCCATGGGCAGGGACACCTCCCACGAGACCAGGTTGCTCAAAGCCCCATCCAGCCTGGCCTTGAACATTTCCAGGGATGGGGCATCCACAGCTTCTCTGGGCAACCTGATACACGTCTCATCACCCCCACAGTAAAGAATTTCTTATTAGTATCTAACGTATCTAGTATCTTTCTAGTATCTATCTCTTGGATATCTGCCTGTTTGCTTATTCCTATGGAGTCAACACTATTCTTTAGCAACAGGGCTCTAACTGTCACTGGTATTCACAACAGACTGTTTACAAGCTCATAGAAATGTCAAGACTTAAGACAGTATACAGGAATCTGGATCCAAAGTATCTTTCGGGTTTCATCACTGCAACAGGCTGAGACTCCAGCTTCTTCATTCAGTATTAAAAGTGACCCGTTTTTATACGATACCTCCTTCCCTCCCAGTTTTCAGTTTACTAAGGATTTTATTTATTGGTTGAGAAGAAAATTGGGCTCGTTCTGCCAAGGAAAACTGGAAATTTGGCAACTGGAGATTAGCTTCTGAGGTTTTTAAGAGAACATTTACAAGTGAAGCTTAAACACACTAAGATGGCTTTTGCTAAAATGATCAACTAAATGTGAAGACAAGAAAGTTGCTCTCTGTAAACGTTCACAGATGGCACCCACTGCAATGAGGACAGTTCCTGTCTTTCTGAGCAACTTCTAAAATCACCTCTTCGTCCAGGCAGGTACCACTGAGGTGGAGCACCCTTGGCTAATACTTTACAGTCTTTCCTGTCTAAATTGAAAGCTTATAACTAATCCAGTAATCTGTGTCAGACAGTGAACTCCATATTAACCCCTGACTAAATTCTGTAGTATCCATTACTACTACTGCATAACATATCAAAACACTGGCATGGCTTCTCCTATGAGTTATGTTCCTTTTAAAGCAGCATGAATATATGTGTACAGCTACTAAGCTTCACCACTAGTTAAGTAGGACCACATCAGTTTGGCAATTTTTAAATTTTTTATCTGTGAATTAGTGAAAAAACGATCTGACTACAAACAGCTCAGCAAATTCTAAGGCTAATGAACTTAACGACATCATTAGGGCAAGTACAAAGAATATTTTCAAATTAATTAAATAGCTACACCGTATGGATTTTGCTTAATAGTCTTCACGTATTTCCCAAAACAAGATGCATCCTTGACATGACTTTATCTTTCACAAAAGAAAACTGGTGAAAGGAAACAAAGGGAAAAAAACTATCACTAGCAGTCATATCTATTTTGAATAACAAATACATTTTCACTTTCTAATTCAGCCCAAAACCAATATAAATTGTCCAGTATGTGTTTAAATAGAGAAGATTTCCATATGTGATTCTGGGAGATTAAGACATACGACTAGAGAACATACACTCAAAAAAATTTGAAATAGTAACATTACAAATTGAAGGAAGAGGAACAAAGTGCCTGAAGACAAATCTAATTAGATTCCACTGAGAAGCAGATTCTAGATAAGATTAATTATCACCAGATGCCCCATTTTAGAAGTAAACACTGCTTACCTATTTGTGGCAAGAAACTGAACAAAGAGAAAGCGGGAGAGTGGACAAAAATACTTGCAAATTGTGTGGTAGTAGAAACAAGAACAGTAAATTAGTACCCAATCAACATTTTTATTGAAGGTTTTTTACATTCTTATGCAAAACTCACTATTGAGCCTTGGATGGGATGGTAAAGATAAGGGCAGGGGAAAAAAGAACCCGAGAATAAAACAGTGCTTAAGAAACAATTACAAAATATAAAAATTCACTGAGCTAACCATTTCCCCAAATGATTATAGATAGCAATTGCAATTAGGAAAACATTTTCAACTGACAAAAATCTCTCACACGCTCTGAAGAATCAAATTAATAATCTAGGAAATTAAGGAAGGCATTGCTAAAAAAAAAAAAAAAGCAAGAAAAAACTGCAGTATTTAAATTTCCTGGTAATGGGGCTGAGAAGTCTCCCTTTTCTTTCTTTCTTTCTTGACTCTATTCCAGACATTCAGACTGTGAACACAGACCTCCTTCTGCAGATCAATTTAAAAAATTGCCCTGCATACACACACTCACACAAATATAGAAAGAATCACGTATTTTAAGCAAATAGCAGCAGCATTTTGGCAAATGTTTTTCACGGGACTCTGAAAAGCTGGAAATAAAAGCATCCATGACTTGAAGAGAGAACAGCCAGTGCAACTGGAACGTACTAATCATCATGGCTAAAGAAATCCACAGTATTTAAGCAAAGAGCATTGCTAGTGCAATGACTGGTATTAATGTAAACTTTGCATTTAGTTAGCCATATAGAAATTATCATACTTCTAAAAGCCTTTATTACACTATTAAACAGATATTAAAAAATTTAAAACAGCACACTGCATGACCAACAAAATGCTGTTTCATTCACTGTTAGCTGCCAAACTAAACCACTCAATTTTGCTTCATGAACACTGGGCTGTATGTCTTTAAATACAGATTCCCTATAAGCAATAGAACTATTTACTACTGCATCTTAAAGATCCTCTTCAGGAAACAATGTGTTGCCAAATCTATAAAAGAAAACTCTATTTACATATTCAATAAAACCTAAGGAATCCTGTCACAGAACAGTATTAGAAACCAAACTCTACTCTAAACTCACTAAGTGTCTTCATTTTAAGAACCCAGAAACAAACAGAAAAGCAGAAAAGCACAGAAATTTTTGAAAACAATTTAAATTAGTAAAAAGGTTGTGCTACAGCAATGCATCCTCTGCATTTTCCCATACATACACTTATAACTCCACTACTACTGTATCATGGTGAAAGTATAAAAGAACATACCTCTAAAAGCCTTTATCCTGTTATGATTTGGCAGATGAAGAAAAAAAAACCATAATGATGCTATAAAAAAATCTATTCCTTTTCCTGCTCTTATAACAAAGCAAAAAGTATGAACTGGCATGATCTGTAATACCAGTTAAATGTATAATCATAAGAGAAAAAGCCTGCTTTTTTTTTTTAAAATATACTACTAGATCACCCCTTTTCCATAGGCTAACATAATGTGGTAATATCACATGCAAATACATTCCCCTGAAATAACCATAAGACACTTCCCAAACCATAGACTTTCTTTCCCTTCAAATACCTCTTTTTTTTAAATTTAATTTTTAACTTGCTTATTTGGCCTTGTAGTAATCTACTTGACAAAGAAGATAGTAAAAACAAATCAGAGGAGGAGAGATATAGCAGCAGTTTGTGAATATGTCCAAGTGAGAACAGCTTCTGGGTGATAACAAGAAAGGTGTACAAGAGAAGTACAAATGAGAAAGTGGAAAATGTAGTACTTCGTGTATTAGCAAGATGGAGTGAAGAAGCACATGGTTCATGTTAGACTGCAAACAGAGGGACAGAAAGAATAAAAATGATCCATTACAAGGTGACTTGCACAAATCTAGTTCCTTAAAGACAGAAAGAAAGAGGCTTAGAAGTAATTTTAACTGATAAACAAGTTTGGCATTAGTTCCATATACCAGCTGTGCTACCTTAAGGACTTTACATGTGCCTCTGACCACTCATGCCAGCTCTCAAACTGCAGCAGGCTGCCCCCTCATCTCCCTTCATTACAAAATGAAATAATTCTGTTTCTAACACAGTCACATCAACACAACTGATGATGCTCACTGCCTTCTCTGGCCTGAGCAAGGCAGGAACTCAAAGTGGGTACTACCAAAGAAATGCAACGTGAAACTACGACAGTCAATAAGATACTCTAACCTGGAGCGTGAGTGCACAGAAGCAAGTTGATGAAACCTTATCCATTATTCAGAACCCAAAGAAACCAAACACCTTTAGAAAACTTCTTCAATTTGCTTAAAGAAATTCCCAGCTACAGCATGAGCTGTATCAAGCTCTCTCATATTCTAGCAAATCCACTTAACAAGTACTATAACTTTTTAACAAACTGCCATATACAACAACCTGTAAGTTCCATTTTGTACTACATAGTCTTTGTGTCACTCTACGCAGTTAAACACAGATTGTCCTCTCCTATATGCCTCCACATATGCAAATATATGGATATAACTAATAAAACAATGACATTCCTCTCATATGGTACAAGTTTTAAAGTTGGAAGAGCAGGAGGAGGTAGCAAGGAGAGAACATAACTACTCTCAGAGTGCAAGAGACTAAGGAAGCGAGAGATTTTTGCTAGGTGTTCAAGCATCCTTGACATTGACAAAATGCAGGGAGCTGGCAGCAGGAATCCAGAAAGGGGAAAGAAGGAGAAAGAAAAGCTGTGAGGCTTAGGTTAGCTTTACAACATCTAGCAAATTTAATCTTTTAATGAAAAACACATTACAGTTCATGACTTTGAGGAGAAACTAATGCAGCTGAATCTTATGGAACCGAGAGTTTGGCTGCTGTGTGGAAGAACAGGAAGAGGGAAAGAAGAATAAGAAGGGGACCTAATCTAAAAGGTTAAAAAAAAACCAAAACACTAACAAGCCTGATCATCTACATTTACAGAAGGATGCTTTCACAAGCTTTCAAAACTGTTTCACAATGAAAGCTTTATCACACAAGATTCTCAAGCATGTAAGTGAAATAATTTTTTTAAATGTTTGAGGAAAAAAGCATAAAACAGTAATTGAATGTCATGAACAAAGTTATAAGAGCTCTAAACCAAGCATATAGGTACTGGTACATAGTAATTTTGATAGAAACTGCTTCCTCCTCCTGTTCAGGTGGAACAAGGATTCTATCCTCTGTCCTGACCCTTTATGATAATACAAATGGAACACGCACATGCTGGAATGGTTATGTAGGACCGTTTGTGAGCTGGATTTGGGGGATCTTATACAATCCAACTACACCACGCTTGCAACAGAAACAACCATCACTACTCTGACAGCAACTGGCCATCCTGCTCAGGAGTCGATTCCCCAGGTTAGCATCCTCCTACAGAAAAAGTCCAATAAATTCTTTTTTAAAAAAATCTCTGTCTATGAATATCTGTACAACAAGTGACAATATTCTGATTAATTGCTTCTAAAAAGCCCATTACAAAAGGAGGGTGCTTATATTCATTCATTTTATTAAAAAATAAAAAAAAACCCACACCAGCACCATTTAAAAGGCCTCAATTTAAGGAGCTCAGCTAATACAGAATTTGCTGCCTTCTATGTGTCACAGAGCTTAATTATACTAACTATAAAATCATCAAATTTTAATTTGTCCTACTCCTATTTCCAGCTATTGAAGCTTTTAAAAACTCTCACTGTTTTCAGGTTTGACTCCACAATTTTAAGGTTAAGTATGTAACAGTTCAGAACCCAGATACACAGGTAATATAATTTGAAACTTCTGGGAATATTCAAAATATGCCAAATTTACTCTCAGATGTTAAATAGCAGCAGGGTCAGTCTGGAACGGCAGTTTGTCTTTACAAAAAACACAGCTTTAAGACTTCAGAAAGACATTTCCTAATTTAGAGCCCTCTGAAAAAGGATGGGAAATGGGGATGCCACAATAATGCCAAAACAGTCCGCGCACAAAATCTCAAAAAATACTGAAAGTCTTGAAGGATCATGGAACAAAGTAGTTGATACAAATACTCATTAATATTAGTCTCAAATCCTGCTCTATACCATTTGGTTTAATCTTCCTCTGTTGTCCACTACCATCCCTAAATTCCAATCTCGTGATTATGGGTCCTGTCTAGCTGAGTGACCACCCAGGCAGAGCAAAGCAGAGCAGCCAGGACTGTAGGCCATGACATCCCTTTACCCCTCATCCTACTCATCCTATCAGCCAACGTCACAGGCTCCTCCACCCAAAATCTGACAGCGCAGACTTGGAGGACTCGCAAAGTGAGAGTCTATGAGGCCTGAGAATGGGATGGATTGAAAAATGGGGCATGATGGGTTAAGGCCTCTCAGACCCTTAAAGAGATAAATTTGGGAGGTAAATGGGAAAAGAGCTTGCTCTGGCCCAGTCCCAAGGACCATAACAGGAACAGGAGCAGTAAGTACTGGGGTAGGGGCAGGCATGCTGTGGGAGAGGGCTCCACAGGCTATGGGACAAAACAAGAATGAAGTAACACCCTCCAAGCCACCTTGCACTACCGCCATCATCACGGACTGACATCACCTTACACAAGTGGATTAGGTGGGAGAAAGTTAATTAAAAAAGGTCTAGCATCACTCAGACTTTACAGACTTTTTCACAGGCTTTAATTACACTGCAATTCCTGTCACGATTTTTTTTTTTTTGTCACCAGTACAACAAAGGATTTGCCATGACTGGTCAATGGATTTAATCACCTTCAAAAATACCTCTACTGATCAGATGAAAACGACATGTTTCACCACCTTCTAACCATTACAGTAGCATTTTTAATGGCAGTTAGGCCCATCACATAATCAAGACCAATGTAAAATTTCATGTAAGATCTCTATGCACTCTGAGAAGACATAAAAAAAGAGGCTGTCCTGTCACATTGGAGATTCAAGTAAATGACATTTATTACTTGTCACCTGTACTAACAACTAGGCACAAAACACTGACCACCTACATTTCAGTAATCCCTTTTCAAACAAATAGCCTACACATGTTGATGGCATTAGCGCAGATGGAATAGTAAAATCATTTTCTCAGTATAACTAGATAACAGTATTTTGTATGAGTTGCAAGGCTATTAATTGGAAATTGCAGTGGAACAGAAAGACCTGAGTACACTGAGGGAAAACGTGGAGAAAATTACAAGTACACACATAACACTTGGTTCCAAATCTTCTTGATCATTAGGTAGGCATTAGCTGGGAACATCAAGTCAGTATGGTCCAATAATCAGCAACAATCAAAAAGGCAAATGAAGAATCATCACAAAAGCAAAGGAAATCAAGAATTAAATGTTATTAATACATAGCCTACCCACACATTTTAAAAACTGCTTATAGTTCTGGTTAACCCATCTCAAAAGTAATATAGCTATAGGAGGAATAACACAATTATGAAATTGTGTACGGGAGGAGATTAAGCATATTTCTGCTTGGAAAATAAGTTATTGGTGCTTGAGGTTTAAAATAAAAAAAATGTACTAAATAAATATAGACTAAAATTGTTCAGTAATTCTCGTGACAAAAAGCAGTGGGTATGAAATTAAACTATACGGAAAGTACAATTATGTTCTGTTTTCTTTCCATGCTATTAAACTGCAAAATATATAAATGATAACACGAATGCCACAAGTACAACTGAGTTTAGAAAACAACAAATTGAAGAACAAAGGTTCACAAAGGTTAGCATGCACAATGATGTGGATGGTGTCTCTACCACAGGAAAGTCTCTAAACTGTGCTGCTAAAAATTAGAAGGATGTATTTTTCACTGCTCTTCCATGTTTTTTCTAAGCAGCTGCTCCTGGCTGGTGTCCAAAGCAAGATATTTACCTCAATATTGGATATCTCATATGATACACTTGGATTTTTTTTTACTGATTGATTACAAAATAAGTATTAAACATCAGTGCCATGTGCCTTGAAAAAAAAAAAAATATGACATGGTCTTGTATGAACAATAGAGACAGGCAAATGTACACTACAATTACATGAAAGCTTGACCAGGAAATTAGCATAAAATTTTGGTCACTCAGCTACAAGAAAGAAGAAATTAAACTAGAGTTGTTTCAGAAAAGGGCTGCTGAA
Organism: Scolopax mira; assembly: GCA_004320125.1. NCBI lineage: Eukaryota > Metazoa > Chordata > Aves > Charadriiformes > Scolopacidae > Scolopax > Scolopax mira. The sequence continues at coordinate 268,251 of BJBW01005591.1, forward strand.
GTTATCCAAAGAATGAAAACTTTACTGACAAGAAGACTAAAAGAATAAGTGTTTTACATCAAATAAAATGAAAGCCAAAAGAGCTGAACACCGAATAAAGAGTCACTTTCTTTAGAGGAGACACTAGCGGCTGAAAAAATAGGTATGAGGTGACCATGACTAGATTTCAGACTGGAAAATAAAAAAAAGTTTCTATTATTATAATAGTGATGGAATATCGTTCCTGTGGAAGGCAGGGTGGAACTGAAGACTTTTTTCAAAGGTATAGCTGCTGTTATATGGAAATATATATATAAGTGTATGGAAGACATGATAATATGTGATTGCCTAAAAGAGCTAGAACTTGATTTGATGATGCAGAATATCCTTCTCTGGTACTGTCTTTGCAAACTTATTCATGTCTTAATGGCCACTTTATTGATGGGATTAATTTTCAAATCTTTCTCTTGAGGGTTCATTTGTCTATGTTTCTGCTCAGACACTTCAGGAAAGTTTTAGCAATTCCATATTTATTTTTGTTAATTCAAGACCTTTATTCATAGAATCATAGAATGGTTTCAGTTTAGAAGAGACCTTAAGAATCATCAAGTTCCAACCCCCCTTCCGTGATCAGGAACACCTCCCATTTCAAACCCCCTTCCAGCCCAGCCTGGTCTTGAACACTTCCAGGGATGGGGCATCCACAACTTCTCTACGCAATCTGTTCCAGTGTCTCAGCACCCTCACTGCAAAGAATTTCTTTCTAATATCTAATCTAAATCTCCACTCTTTCAGTTTAAAACCATTACCCCTTGTCCTATCGCTACACACCCTGATCAAGAGTCCCTCCCCATCTCTGCTAGCCCCTTGGCTGCTACAAGGTCTCCCCAGAGCCTTCTTTTCGCCAGGCTGAACAACCCCAATTCTCTCAGCCTGTCCTCACAGGACAGGTGTTCCAGCCCTCTGATCATCTTTGTGGCTCTCTGATGGACCTGCTCCAATAGGTCGATGTCCTTCTTGTGCTGTGGACTCCAAAGCTGAACACAGCACTCCAGGTGAGGTCTCACCAGAGGGGCAGAATCACCTCCCACGACCTGCTGGCCACGCTTCTTTTGATGCAGCCCAGGATGCGGTTGGCTTTCTGGGCTGTAAGAACATTGCTGGCTCACGTTGAAGTTCTCATCCATCAACATCCCCAAGTTCTTCTCCTCAGGGCTGCTCTCAATCCATTCTCTACCCAGCCTGGATTTGTGCTTGGGATTGCTAAAACCCAAGTGCAGGACCTTGCACTTGGCCTGGTTGAATTTCATGAGTCTGCATGGGCTCACGATATTGATATATTTCATATGATCTGTTTCTTCTCCAGTGAAGAACCAGTATTTTACAGCTCCTTTTCTTCTCTAAATCTTCTCAACTGCAAGGAATCAGGGTCTACCTTCATATTACTGAAAGTTCAGACAATAATTTTATAATCTCTTCTCTCAAAATTTCCTCATTTAAATCTTAATTAAGGCCATTTGTCATTATTTCAATTCATTCTGTTCTATTTTTCTCCACACTGTTTTCTTCATTGTTTCTCAAGATGCTACCTTCTTCAGTGACTTTGCAACTCAAAACTCTCAGAAATCCTTAGATACATGTATCTCCCTTTAACTGTCACAATGCTAATGTTAACCTGCATTTAATGTAGAAAATATTTAAATTCAAGTGTAATTAAAAAATCTAAACCTGTAGCACGTAAGTTTGAAATGATAAAATTTCACACAGTCAACAATGCTACAGACATTTACTGTCCAGATTTTATCTAATGTCTTTTTCAGAGAGAAGCACCCGGCATTATTGTGGTTACTGATGCATTCTTAAGGATCCTAGAACTAACCTGGTTTTTTGAATCATTCTTTTAGAACATTACAATACATATGAAAAGGCTGCATGAAATTACTAAACATTTAATTGCTTTTCGTTTTCTCATAGCAAAATGTATCAGAGGATGTATTTCATAAAAATGCCTCTTTGCAGACTAATTCACATTAGTACATTGTCAGATCTAGCCTGGTGTTTGGGATTTCAGTTGAGTTCTCTTTAAGGTATATACATACCTCTTGAATCAGATTAAAGCCTATAATTCCAATAGTTAACATTAAATTGTACTGTGTAAGAATAGCAATCCAGCTGCCATTAATTCTGCTTTATAAACAGCTGGGGTGGTACAATTTAAGCTAGTGAGAAAACAGAATTGTAGAGGAAAGGGGAAAAAAGCCATGTAATTATACAACACAAAACAAATATGGGAACCACACAGCTTTGCCAACATTGTCTTTGCATCTGAAGTGTCTGCCTTTCAGTTAGTTCACCATCCAGTTACCAACATTAAAAACTGTAATTCTTGCATTTGAAGTAAATTACAGATTTCCACCAAAAAAACCCACCACTATTCCATCTTTAAATTGAACAGCATAAATTTTTCAGTAACACTTGCTTTGGAAACAAATACAACTCTGAATTAGTTACAGTTAAACTTATGATCAAAAGAGAATAAATAGTAAGCCAGAAAACATAATAGCAAGGAAAGATGCATAAGTGAACCACAGAGCGTTGCTTACCTTTCTTCTCTCGTCTACATTTTTACAATATTCTCAGTAGCTTGAGTCAAGAACATTAGAAACCAGCTGATACAGTTTTTAGTTAAAAAAAAAAAAAGTCTTTGCAATACTATTGTCCAGTGACTCTCAGATAATAAGATTATCTATTTTTCCTTCCTCTAAGATCTATAAATAGGATAAATTTACAAATTCATATTCTTCATGGGCACAAATAATAACATGGTCAAGACAGAAGTCTTACAACAAATGTGAAGCAGAAGAGTTTCTAAAAAAATCAAGACTCCAAATTTTAAAAGGCTTTTAAAATACTTTTTAATAGATTGGTCATATTCATCTGGAATAAACCATACTAGTTATTAAGCTCAGTTTAAAATTGTGATCTTAAATGTTATACTTGCCTCCAAAATATTAAAACAGACTTTCCTTTTTTTTTAAAAAAAAGAACAGTGAGAGGTCAATATCTAAGATTCTTCCTCATGGACAGAAAACTCAAAGACCAAACTGTTATAAAGTTTCCAGTGGAAAAAGCAGTATTTTCCCAGTAAAACTTAATTTAAAACAATAATGGGTAGACATATTTTTGGCCAGGCGCTAGCCCAACAACAGACAGTGAGGGTTGAACAAAATCAAATGTATTAGATTAATTTAGTCTAGAGGGAAAGGAATCCTTCCCTGTTCAGCATTTTCTTAACTCTCTTGCCAATCCTAACATCCCCTGATGTCTTCATATTGCTTATGGTGCTTTTCTTTTGTGTAACCCAAAATCATGCAAAGGGATGAGTAGGTAAATGAAAGTTAGTGGGATGCTGAAAAAGGTGGAAATAACAAGGCAACAGCAAAGGAAGTAGTACAGCACAAAAGGAATAACAAACAAAAAAAAGCAGGAATCATTCTATTCCCACTGAAACCATAATCAGTTTCTTCATCCTCTAGTCTCATAGGCCCCATAAGACCACACACACCTACCCATTATCAATCTTATAGCAATTTAGAAGTTTCTAACTGCCAGAAATCATCCTTAGTCATTATGAGACTCAAAGACACCTTCCATGATCTTCCTTTTCAGTGAATTTCAGGAACATCATTAGCATTCTCACTAGTCAAGGAGACCCCCCAAAAAAGTCTCATAAGATGCTTCAATCGAAATCTATTCACATCAACCTTTTAAGAAACAAGGGAAACTTGAAGTTCAGTACAGGAAATAATTTTAGAGCCATACACGTAGGGCCAGAGATACCTTCCAATAAATCTCAGTCAGAGAGGTGGAATACAACCAGAATTTCCCCGATTCGGATCTCCTCTTCCCACATACAACCACCATTTTAAAAGCCAAAGATTAATAAAACCAAAAAATACAGCAATAGCGAAAGTATGAATTCAGTAACTTAAGGATAAATTCCTTACAACATTTTAAAGCAAAACCAAAAAACCTCATACTATCCAGTATTAGGTGGTTTTATTTTTTTTCAACTATTCACACTTATGTTGAACTTTATCATGCTTTGTAGTAGTGTAAATAATACTAATATTTTAAAAGTGTTTTTCCCAGTTACTATAGAATTAACCACGATTCTAATTTGTGAGCTGAAAACATCATCATTAAAGGGACTACAACACTAAAGGGAAAACAAAGCTCAGAAAACATGCTTACTCCCTAGTAACCTCAAGTCTGAAACATCATATCTATTCCTACCCAAGAGAGACATTTCCCAGGGCCAGTTCTGAAACTGCAATTTTATACGCTCACTAGCTCTTTCTCACATCTGTTCTTGTCTTCTGTACAATTCACAAATGTTTTATCAGTGCAGCTATAAAACCAGGAAAGAGTTTGTGCCACTCTTACCCCCCACTGGCACCATACAGTGCAGTGTATCTTCCTGAACGACACGCTGTGAGGATCACTGTTTAGCTGCACAGCAGTTCTGCTAGATCAGAACTGTATCCAGAAACTCATGTCCTTTCCCCAATGTATAATAAAAGCTCCAGGGAAGATGGTACATAATATGGATGCGTATATATGAGTCCCTCACAAAAAATTCTACCTTTTGTAACCTTTCCTGCCTTTTATGTCTTCTGCATATTCCCCCTTGTAGGATATATTACCCTTCGGTATTAATGTAAAAGACCAAAAAAAACCCCACCTTAATTAAAAAGCAATTTAAGGACTGCTCTGCCAAATGAAGCATTAGACTCAGCCACCAGGTTGTAAAAATATGAATGTAATCCCATGTGGCCACTTCATATACCTTATTCCATGACTGGAATGTGTCTGAGCATGCTGCATAAAATCAGTTCTCACCACTTAAAAAAAGGTCACAGGAAGCCGAGGACATATAACTTTCTAAAATGCAGCATCTAACCCCTCAGAATAATGTTTTAGAATAGACAGCCTTAACTCTTCTCTTCACACAAAGCAAGAAGAGACTCTGAATTTCTGAATATCATTCTCTTATGAAAGCAAATTAGTGCTCTAATAGGGAAAATCTATATTTTTGCATATTTCTGCAGTACATAAAGCAGCACAGAAGTACATTCATCAATAATGACATCCCCTGACTATTTTCATTTAAGATGAGAACATAGTACTACTTGATCTTTATGAATTACTCTGAATAATGCTAAATGCTTGAAATTCACACTTGCAAATGATTTCATGAGTTCTTCTCATCAGTTACAATAGCCTTCAATAATACTGAAAAACAAAATTAAAATGCAAAAGAGGTACTGTAGCCTTAATGAGGAGACTAAATGCTAAAATCACGTATAAACATCTTAAATGTGTCTTGCAAACAAATTTGTTATTAATCAAAGAACAGAATGTGTGTTTTCTTAGTAAATAGACTTAAAAGGGAAGACTGAGATATTTTGTGTTGGAACATATATTCTGGTATATATGGTATATTTCACAGTAGGTGAAATATTATTACCATTTATCCACACATAGAACATCTTCAGTCTTAAACTGTAAACTTTTCTATGAGATTTTCATTAGCATATTTCCATGCAATAAAGATTTCAAGCATTTAAAAAAAAAAATTAAATTTTAAATATCTAAAAAAATCTAAGCCATATTATTATCGTGGACAATAATGCAGACACAAACTTGTTGCAGAGACCCTGAAGGAATTTCAACAGCATCCCCAGCAGTTGGGCCCAACATCCATAATACACCTGTACTGGGTGCTGCTTATAAAGAACCCTTTTTCTTGGTCCATCAGCAAAGAGATCATAGAATAGTTTAGTTTGGAGGGAACCTTAAAGATCATCAAGTTCCAACCCGCCTGCCGTGGGCAGGGACACCCCTCACTAGAGCAGGTTACTCAAAGCCCATCCAGCCTGGCCCTGGACAACTCCAGGGATGGGGCCTCAAGAACTTCTCTGGGCAAAACTAGACTACATTCTCATAACGCCTGTAATCTTCACGGTGGCAGACAGAATTGACTGATAGGTGGTTTGAGTGAGCAGTGTTTACAAATTAAATCCGTCTGTTTGGGTGATTTCTATTTGTTTTTTTTGAAAAGTGTGAATCGCTTTGTATATAAGATCACCTGAAATGTAATACATTATTGCAGGTCTGGAAAATAACGCTGCCTGTAGCAGTCACTTCACCTCAAAAATACAGTAGTGTGTAACAGTATATATACTAGTTTTTATTTTTTTTATTTTCAGACAAACACCGTACAAAAGAACATATATGAAAGTTGTTGGCTTCATAGTGCAAGAAAAGCAATAAAAAAATAATTTCTCTTTCCACACCAAAACATTCTGAAGTTCTGCATTCTAATCCCCCAAAAGTCTATGCCTTTGTACCAATACAAGGGTTTTGTTTATAATGGTATGAAACAACTAATGAATCTCTAGTGTCATCCACTTGAGCACCAGTTGGATATTTTTAATCAGGTAAGAAAAAAACCAACCACATTTTTTGAAACAGACGTGGATAGTATAATGAACACTTGAATCAATCATATAAGCATTACTCCCTCGTGAAAAGACAATGATTCTTGAAGACTGATTTGGAGTATAAGGCTCTGTTTTTCCCTGAAGTCAGCAAATATTTTAGATACAACTCTGCTGCTAACTCCTTTAGTGTAAGATCAATGACCTCCATGTTATCAGAATTCAGTTATCAACAAAAGACTCCAATGAGATTAGTCCTCTCAACAACAACATGTGTGTGACAAAGGGAACAGTATGTAATTATACTGGATATTCGTCCCACACTTTTTTTTTTTTTAAATCTTCTCACTTTGGTTTATAAAAGCCTAATACTAGAGAAAACAAGTAGATGAAGTAATTTGGAATAAAATTTGAATTACAGCTTCCCGGCAGAATGTTAGATTTCTGACCTAATAGTGGACACTATAATCACCAATAATGACTATCCTTTGATATAGTTTAACACTACTTGTATTGAGAGGTTTGTTGGAGTGTATTTTTATAATAAAATTGTCTTATTCACGTTAAAATTAAAAGTGTATAACACAAGTTTTTGACTAACAATTAGACTACATCTCTATAAAAAAGAGATAACACTAATATAATAATATATGCAAGCCAGTCTTCTATAAAAAAAGGAATCAGACAGAAGGTCCATACTGTTTCCATTCTTTTGCTGCTGGAGGTCAGGAGGAACCAAAGCTGCTAGAATGTCATGTCTCCTTTTATTGTAATGCCACTGCAACATTTGGAAACAATGAAGAGACAAGAAGAAATGTGAGAAAGCTCTAACAGACTTCAGCAGAAGTACAGCTCCAGAGCTGCATTCAATTAAACAGGAATATGCAAAGCCTCTGCAAAGGAGAAAGAACCATATTATGTTCTTCCTCTGTAATTTTGTAAATGATATCATACATGTTTAAATTTTAGTATGCAAATAATATCACAGGGTGTTGGTTTGCGGTACTTTTTGTTTTTAGGAACCACTATCAACATATTCTTACCTTTTTATCTTCTTTAGACTTCCTAATACTGTGCGAAGGGCCAAATTTGTTCTGCATGCAAAACATCTTCTTAGACCATTCGTTTTTATGAGATTTTAACTGGGGCTGACCAAAGCTGCCATCAACTCGGTATCTGTCAGCTGGAATCTTACTCATTGGCGGGGGAAGAGTTCCACAGTTAACACTCGACCAGCCATCTGTAGAGTCAGTGTATGACTCCTGGTCACTAGCATTTCCATGCTGCCATTCTTGTAAAACATGCACAGGCAACCACCTTTGACTGCTGATCCCTGCAGCGGTTTTCTTTGATGGGGGGACTGAATTTCGGGAAGAAACCAGTGGAACTTCAATACGAGCAGAAGGACTTAAGTGTTTGCTTACATTTTGGGACTTATCGTTCTGAATTACTTCTAGAGGAATGTTTCCTTCTTGTTCATGACAGAAGCCATTCCAGTGGGAAGCAGGCTGATTTTGTCCCCTTCCTACTGGATTTTCCCATAGGCTGTTAGGAATGTGTTTACTCGGATTGCTCCCTAAATCAACCACCAGAACCCTATTATTCTTTTCTTCTTGGTTAAAATTTCCAATTCCACTATCGCTGTTACTGCTTGTACTATTATTCTGATGAGCATCTGCATCACCATCAAGAAAAGCCCTCGCACGCATTCCCTCAATCAATTCTCCCATATCCCTATACAGAACAGAAATAAACTGAAGAACAGGTAGAGATGATGTTGGAAACTCTAGACAGCCATTCGTGTCTGGATCCGCTGTACATTCCAGTCCAAAACGCCTTGCTATGCCCTGGTGAATTTTATGATGAAATAATTCAGGATCCACCATAAAAACATGGCAAGATGTCCTCAGAACCCCTTCATCTTCCTGAGCCAAGCTTGCATCATCATTTGTCTGCATTGTAACTAGCCCAAAGAATCTCCTATCATCTGGGCAAACAGCACTGAACGCCAGTTTCTCCGCAGGATATTCTGCCACTACACCTGATTTGTCACTGCAGAGCTGAACACAGTCATGCATTATCTTCATCATCACCAGTGAATGGATTTTTTGTTCTGCCCGCAGACGTCTCATGCATCCACGAATAGCCTGCAAACTCTCATTTTCCAAGTTCAAGGTTGTCGAAGGAAGTTCAATTGAGCCTAGGTAACCCACAATCATGGCAACATTTAAAATGCTCGCATCTAATCCAAAGTCTTCCGCACTCTCCAGTCCAATTCTAAAAACTGAATCATCATTCAGGATTTTGGACATTTCTTCCTTTGACAGTAGGTTTGGATTGCTTACACTTTCATTGCCAGTTTCAAATTTAATAGCAGCAGAATCTGAAAACGATCTTTGTTTTGGTGCAGAATTATCTGAGTTACCAGCACAAAGAGTAGGATTCTCAAAGATCATGTTGAAAATGCCACCAGACTGCATTTCTTCAACAACTTTCTCTGCTCTGTTTATTCCCAGAGCTTTGGAATCAGGTTTGGGTTTCAGCCACCCCTTCCCATCATAAAAACCAACTTCTTCATCACTTGAACATGAGTCTCTATGACTAATCCCTTCAGCAATGACCATGTGCAGGACTCCAGAACATTTTCCTATAAGTTTCACTACATCTTCATGAGAAGCTTTTTTCACATTGATTTCATTAACTGCAAATATCTGATCTCCTGCTTTAAGTCCAACATAATCTGCAGGGCTTCCTTTCATAACACAACTAAGAACACAAGGAGCTTGTCCAGAAAGGGTAAACCCATAACCTGCTCTTCCTCTAGCAACTTCCACACTTCTTATCCGAGGAGGAGCGTGCATGTTGAGTCGACGTTTGACTGTTTCCCCTGGCCTATACATTTTGGCTTTTCTTCCTGAAATAGGAAAACTTTTAATTAGTCCAGATTTCGGTCATGTTTTGAGAACGTCACTCCATCTGATGAAGCTCTAAAGAAAGAAAGAAAGAAAAGAAAAAGAAAAAGATATTTTAATTCTCAATCATATGTCAGGGGTTTTAGTACTCAGTATTTCCTTTATTGTTCAGAAATATTGGTAGTGAACTCTAACAAAACTATTGCTAGAGAACTAACACAACACTTAAAACTATTAAAAGAACAGGTACCACTGTCTTAATTTTACTAATGAGAAAGCAGTAGCAAATGCAAATACAGCAGCTGTCCAAAACAGCAAAGTAACTGAATGACAAAGCAAAGAACAGAATCCAAGTCTCCTAATGCAAGTCAGTCTTTTTACACTACAGCATGTTACATCTTCCCCAATTCCACCATATTACCTACTATTCAGTTAACTTCTGGCTTACTTTCCAGCTTGCCACTGCAATACCACAGTGAAAATCCTGGATGAAGCTCGTTTATCCTTTCCCAGAAACATAAAAATTAGAGCTCAAATGTATATACTCAGCTATAGTAGCCCACCCCCCTTTATACTCAATGTACAGAAATAAATACCAAATATATTTACCTAAAACAGGTTCGAGAAATTACCCCTAAAGTTGCCTTTATCTCTCCACTGACTGACTGTAAAGGCAGCTTAAAATAAGTAGCTCAAACTTAAACTTTCACAAATACATTTGAGTTACATATGCAACAATAAATGGAGATTCAATCATGTATTGTACCAAAGGGATCCAAAATGAGATTTACTGTTATACAAACCAATTAATCCACTCAAAAATAACTTGTCAGAAAGCAAACTCTATAAAAAAAAATGCATTTCAGTCAGTCATTCCAACATCCATGTGTTTTAGTTTAAATAAAAACTCCCAAAAAAAGAGGAGAAAAGAATGAACTCCACATGCTGCCAGTATTCATCTAGCCATGACTTTACAATTAAACTAAGGCAGATTTATATGTACAGCAAGAAATTGTAGATTTCAGTATATTTTGGTGTTGATACTGAAATCAGGATGTCTCAGGTAAATCCCATTGTTTAAGAGAGGTTTCCTCCATCAAGCAAATGAAAAAGTATAAAAATGTTTTAACACAAAGAACATAAATGACAACTTGTTCAACTTTTGAAACTATCCCCTTGTTGCATGACATGAAGTCTTACTTCCACAGGCCTGGAGGATGACTGACTGAAATAGCCAGAGGACCACAGCTACAATTTCAATAAACTCAGCCTGACCAAGTGAGATCTAATCTGAAAAGAATTACTTCTCTGAGCTGGTCCACAGGTTTATTCATAACTCAGTCACATTGTAACATACTTACAGCATATAAAGTACTTGAAAGCAAGTATTGTGGAAGTGGGCAAAATGCAGGCAACATTTTAAGATAAATAGATGCACATTAAAAATAAAATATATACACATACACACACGTATCTAAAGTTTATCATATCTAAAGTCTTAAATTAGTGGACTCCAACCCACTACATGAAAGAAAAACAACCAAGAAACCTGACATTGTTCTCAGCTACAGAAATAAAAAAAAAACACACTCAAAACATGATGCACAGCACACTACTTTCACAGTATTTCTGCCTGAATCATGATTTCAAATGTTCAACAACAAGCAAAACAAAAAAAACACCCAAAAACTAAAATACAATTTAGGATCAAAGTCTTACTACATACGAGCCGTTTGATGACCCTATTAAGAAAAAAACCAAACAAATACTGCTGTTCCTTGAATCTTCTGCTACATACTTAGCTACAGGATGTGATGCCCTTAGGGCCCTTCCTAAATGGGACAGCCTCCAAGGCAGAAGACATTCACTTGGCATTACTTTTGGGTTTTAGCTTGCATTTTGAACAAAGGGACACCAGGTTTTTATGTCTCCATGGTGTAGCTGTGACTGTTCAACGTAGTATAGTTTTTGCAACTTGTTTTAATATAGCAATTATCTAGCTTCAATAACAACAGTTTGCTTATAATTTGAGAAAATAACAGCTTTAAGAAGTAATGAAACTTCACACTTAAACTCTGAATGGAAATCATAACATAAGAAATGCTTTACAAACATTTAACCAAACTTGCACATTGCTGCAAAAGACCCCTGTCAAATTCCATCCAGTCTTGTGCCTTAAACTTATACTGACCTTTTAATGACAAGGCTAAAATTCTGAACCAAGAGACCACTGTGCATTCAGCTATCTCTAATTAGGTCTAGTACTTTCTGAGAATAATCATTAAACCTTTCAAGATACAGTTCTTCAACTAAAAAAAAAAAAAAAAAGATACCTGCTTCAGTTTGTCTTATAGTGACTATTTCTGTTCATGATGATTATCTGGAGAATAGTTTTATGTGTCCCTTGGGAGCCCTCCAAAACTGTGCTGCTACTCTGGTCAACATAAAGCACTGTAGTATCTAGCATCTTAAAAGTGTGCTACTACCTTGCAAGAGGAAAGGAAATAACTAAGATTATTAGATTGTAAATAATCTAATAAAAATATAGTAAAAAGCACTAGTAACAAAAAAAAAAAAGAGAGATTCAATATTGTAACGATGAAGTGGCTGATAAAAAGAAAGGTATTAGAAAAGAAAAACAGATTAGAAAATTTATTAAAAAATACCCTATATGGAACTATAAAAAAAATCACATGATTTTAAAGTGCAGTTAGGTTGCTCTTAGGAAGTAGCAAACCCCAGCACTGTCTTACCTCACAATTCCATAATTCCTACGAGACGATTCCTTTTAACTCTATTCACAAGTCAATTTATCTATTTGTCTTCCTCACCCATGGCCCTTACACACCAAGCATTTATTCCAGATGATAACCACTGATAAGGGAACATAATTCCAAAACCTGATCATTATAAAAACAAAACAGCAGACTGCTAATACATCACTTTTCTCTAATGATAAAGGTCCAGAGGTGTGAAGACTTCCAGCTGTTAATTTATTTGTGTGATTTTGTAAGTTTAAAGTTAGAAGGTAATACAACAGTAAAGGGTTTTTTGCTATTAATGTACATATACATTATAAAAAAAAAAAAAAAACAAAGAAAACCTGTGTTACATCACTGGAAAAGCCATCTATTCCCTCCCTTAGTGGCTGAATTCAGTTGTGCATTTTTTGTGCCAATGTTAACTATGACAATTAACAGACCACTAAATTTATTGAGGAAACTTCAAGACAAAGGACAAACATAGCCCTTCTGCAAGCACCTTCAACATCAAGTATGTTTTACTGCAACAATGCATGACAGGCAAAATGAAAAAATTACAATAGTGTTTCTCATAACCAGAGAGATTACAACAGAGACTAGCTGAGCTACAAACTGTTACCAAATTAGTTCAAAACTAAATTATCAATTTATGTAATTGCCTAAGTTTTATTTTAATTTCTTTGCAGATTTGAAATCTGGAGCTAAAGAGATATGGCACACACTTCCACAGTTTCAAAGCAATTGTATGTCTGAAAATCCTTTTCCTGTAATAATTATAAAATGCATATTGTAACCATCCATTGAAACAAAGACATCAATTTACTTGCACTGATACAAAGCTCTGCAGGTGTCTGCATGTTTACTGAAACATGAATTTGTTAGTGAACTATATAACCTGAGATAATTGTCATGAGTAACCAAAGATAAAATTATCAAGCTGTTGATTGTCAGTACAAATTAAAAACTGAATCTTACTGCCAGTAATATACTACTGTAATTACTTCTAATAATTATAGCACTGAATTTTATTAATTTGATAGCATATCTACATTCAGCCATACACAGTAGGTCAGAAAAAGAGGTTACTCCACAATACTAGGCATGGACAAGATTACTTTGACTTTCTGCTACCACTAAGTATAGTAAAGTAAGTCTTAAAGTCTGTAAAATATAAAAAAATAGTAAGTACTAGTCAGATGATACTCTAGTCATTTTATAAGAGAAAACAGGCCTATAAAAGCAGAATAATTTGTAATACACTGTAACTAAACCTTAAGGAAATAATATAGTTTTGTGACATCTCAATATACTTACTAAAATATAGAAATTCTAGAACTGAAAATATAGAATTCCTACCATCATATGAAAAACACTACAAGTATAAAATTGCTACTATTATTTCAGAAATCCCATCAATATTTGTACCAACACAGCTTAGTAGAATGACACAGAACAAATCCAATTTAATAACTACAAAACATTTCATAAGACATTTCAGACAAACAGCAACATACAAAAATTAAGAGTTGTTCAAGTATGTGACATAATATAATTTGCCCATATACATCAGCTTTGTCACAGAACTGCAAAACAAAAATAAACATTTTAGTTTTCTGCCAGTATGCATTCTGGTCTACCATTTCAATCAATTATTTGTGGGGCATAAACCACAAAAAATACCAGTTACGGTTTAATTGTATTTTATCCCACAAACACTGTATTTCCTTATGTAATGTTTTTACATACCCATGCTAGCTTTACATCTAATTTTCAAAGTCTCTACTACAGAGAAAATAATACTTATTTGCTTACTTTCAAGGGAGAGAGGCGGTTTGTTTCCTGCTTCTGCTCCTGTTAACTCATAGCAACAAAAAGAGCAAACAGAAACAGGAGGAATACTCCTGTTATGGTCTGTGTTAGACTATAATCTTAACAGTTACACAGGACAGTGAGGGAGCATGTGAAGTTTAAGACTACGTTACCAACCACCCGTTAATTTTGAAAAGCCTTTAGAAATGAGGTGATACTCAGCACTACAGTACCCATGTTAGCGTGCTGCTTTTTTTTTTTTTTGTTTGTTTTGTAAAAGAGGCAACTGTTTGGCTTCATTTGGTTTTTCGATAGTAAGAGGATAAAGTGTGCAAAGTGGAAGCATGGAGAGAAGAGAGACCATTCCTTCATCCCTCACAGACCCTTAGGCTTGGGTGCCACTCATTAAAGCAGAACTAACCAACTTTCACAAACGATGCCACTACGAAGATCAAATGAAGTTATAAAATTTGAATACCACTTACTATTCAAATGTGGTACATGCTTATAGACAAGTTACACGAGAAGTGTAACAGCACAACCTGGAGAAGACAGCTACCAGTTGTTTGAGAACTTGGGCGGGACAATATTTTAATAGAAAAATCTTATCAGCATTTCACAATTAGCAAAACCGACCACTATGCATCCTCTATAAGCAGCAGCTGCTTTGCCAGAAAACCATTAGTTGTACCTAGCGCAATCATTCAAAAAGCTCTGACTTTAATTGGTAGCAGCAGGCTAAAAAATTGTTATTAAAAAACTCTGCTTACACTGAAGCCAGAGCATAAAGAAGTTCGCTATTTTGCCCGACAAGACTCATGCGACTAAGAACAAAGTTTCCTAAAGCTATTGTATGAACAGTCACGCGTTTACAATGCGGATTGTTTGTCGTATTCAAGAAGGTGAAAAGCTTTTGTTGGTAGTTCGGACACCCCCTCCACCCACCCCCCTCCCTTCCCTCCTTCTTTACTTGCGAATACGCTTCAAATCTGTCGGGACGCCGCGGAAAAAAGGGCAGCGTTTCAGGGCGGCGCAGCTCAGGAACACAAGCGGTGGGGAGCAAGGCTGGGGATGGTCGGCGCCGGCAGCCACCGCCGGGAGCGGGAGGGGCCGGCCCGGCTCCCCCCGCAAGGCTGGGGAAGAGCCGCTCCGAAAGTTACGCTGCCGGCTCCTCCGGCGGCACAGGGGGACCCGGCTCCGCAGCCCACCTCTGGGGCAGGGCTCCGGCACCGGGAGGGGGTACCCGCGGAGGGAGAACAGGGCGGGCAGGCCGGGCGCCGGAGGGAGGGGCGGCGGGTCCGCACCGCCGCTCCCCGCCTCCGAGCAACGGTCCGCGGGGTTACACATTAACCGCCCCGCGGGGCCCGGGAGGGTGGAGCCGCGGGGAGGGGAGAAGCGGCACCTGAGCCCGCAGGGAGGGTTTGAAAAATCAAGCGGTAAAACGACAGGAGGGCGAAGAGAAGCCGCGACCCCCCGTCCCGTCCCGTCCCCTCCCCTCCCCTCAGCGCTGCCCCCTCCGCCGCGCTCCCCTCCCCCCCGGCTCCCCTCACACCCCCCATCGGCTACTGCCCCCTCCCTCCCACCGCACCCCGAGCCGGGTCCCGGGCCGAACGGCTGGGGCTCCCCAACTCGGACCCACTCACCTCCGTCGCCCTCCCCGGACTCCGGCTTGTTCTACTGAGGCACCCGGTCACCGAGGAGACGGGCGCTGGGCTCCGCCACACGACGCGGCGGCCACTGGCTGCGCGGAGCTGTCAGTCACCGCGCTCAACCCGGCAGGGGTGGCGGTCGGGTTCCCGGACAGAGAAAGGGGAGAGACAATACCCCGCCGCAAAGAACTACAGCTCCCGGCATGCTCTGCGGGCGGCCCGCGCCCTGCGGTCGTGGGCAGCGGGCCGCGCGGGGCATGCCGGGTAGCGTAGTTTTTCTTCTCCCCCAGCGGGGAGGAGAATGCGCAGGCGCGGGCGCTAGCTGAGCGGGCGCGAGGCTGAGGCGGGAGGGGGAATCGGCCCCGCGGTCGACACCGGGGCAGGGGAGGAGTTAAGCGGTCAGTATTAGGAGCCACAACTTGTTCGGTCCTTTTGGGAGCCGGCAGGAGAAAGCGGAGTCAGTTCCTCATGTAAACAGCCCAACGATGTTAGCTGGCAGGGGAGAGACTCGTTAGAATAACCTGCAACTCTGTGACGGAGTTAGTGGGGCTGAGGAGAAGGGGCAGGTTGGTCAGGGAGGACAGGCCGGGAGGCATTCGGAGGTGCATCAAACAGGTATGCCGAGCCTTTGAAGCCCAGGAAGAAAGCGAGACAGACCTTACAAGGTAAAGGTAAAAGTGGGAGGGAGCAAGGTAGCACTAGGATCAACCATGAAGCCATCACATGAGGGTGAGGAGGTAGGTGAGGCATTTTGTAGTAATTGAGCATCCAAAGGGCAGGAGCAGAGAACGTGTAAAGGGAAGTTTACAAGGCGGAGCGGGGTGCAGGCAAGAAGTTCTCAAAATACATTGGGGATAGTTCTTTATTTCAAGGGGAAAATACTAGAAAACTGTTTTAAATAAGAAAGAGGGGAAGATGGTGGTGCACATAAAAGTGAACATCAGCTAAGAGATTCCCAAGGAATATAAGGTACAGAACAAGAGAAGAATAAAACAAATGTATTTGACTTTCCTACAGAACCTAAAATATAGTGATCTTCAATTGTGGACAAGGGCTGGCAGAAATCCTTTCTATGTAGGGGATTTTATAGTTTTGCTCTATGCACTGGAGCATGAAATGGAAATGAACCTAGCAGGCACAAGGTGTAGGAGAATGCTTACATTTTCTTCAAGTTGTTTTTTCTTGTCAATCTCCAGAGAAGGTTACGTGTCCCACATCTCACTGCTGCTATTAGATCTGTAAGAAAACTTTTAAACTTCAAAACTGTCACTTGATGGCCTAACTTCAGGATTTTTTTTAGTTTTTAACCCATCTAGGAATTTTTTCCTAATATCTCCTTCTCTTTTTGAAAATGTTTGCTGTATACTAGGGCCTTCAGGAAAAATAAAAACACAGGCCAAAAGAAAAAGCTCTTTGGAAAACCTGAAGCTCTTCTATCTCACTCCTGGCTCTGCCTTCTCATTCTCCATTTTTTTCTTTGGCAGTCCATCCCAAGTAGATTTCTACTAATAAGATTTCAGACCAACTTAGAGTCCAGTTTTGTTATCTCTCTCACCAGGTTTTATGTGAGAAGCTTCTGAAGAGGAAAATACCACATAAAATACAACTCATTTATTTTCCTCATCCTCACAGGAGATATCTGTGCAGATCAGTGTAAAATTACAAGATGATAGACCTAACTTCTCCAGATAGACTGTGTCCTATAAAAGTAACTATCAAACCTTTAGGGAGGCTAAAAATTCCTCCCAAAATTGATGATTGGTTGATTTTAAACCTTGCACGATCGATTCTTTCAGGTGGGGTACAATAATTTAAAAAAAATAGAGATCTAAATTTGCACGAAGAAGTGATAGTTCTTTATCCCTTTGACTGGTGAGATGTCACAGGGACAGGAATGGCACTCCACCAAAAAAAGATGGGGTTTTGGGTATTATTCCTTAGTAGCCCAAATATTTCCAGCTTCTATATGAGGGGTCAAGATGTTACATCTTTTGCCACTATTTCTGTTGCCTGTGCTACCTCAGTAGAGCTGTAGTTGACTTGCACTACCTCCTTGCCTACAGAAGGGAAGATTGGTCATGTATTTCAAACAGTCTGACCTTATAAACGGAAGTAAGAGAAGAAAATCTCTTTGAAAGTGGCAAGTAAAGGGGAATTGTAACTATTCAGAGAGGTATCTGCAGGTCTCCTATTGAGCCTTTATGAAGTTAATACAAAGAAATTATGCTTTATTTTCTTTTGAAGAGGAGGGATGCTAGGAAGTGACATCAGCATCTATTAATTTTAAAATAATTACTCCATGGCAATGTCAGATTACCTCTTCCACAGATACTGAACCTGTCCTATTTGTGATAGCCACAGAATTGATTGGACTTTTGAAATAGCACAGGAGTATGCAATGTGACTTCACAAAAGGCTTCTCCGTAGCAGAGCAGAATTTCCTATGTGAGTATTGCTTAGCAAGGAAGAGGTGAGCACCCAGACTGACACAGAAAGAGGTGTGCTTACACAACCTCTTGCAAGCAGAAATATCCAACTCATCATGAATGAATTTAGGGCTTTTCTTCAGTGTTTTTGGAAACGGTGATTAAGATTTTATGTTAGAATCTGGAACAAGGTGATTAATGGCCCCTCAAAAACCCACACAAGATCTCAGCTGTGACTTTTCTCACTGTTGTCAGCACTGTTGGGGACAATAAAGGAAGAAAGGGTGTGAAACAAAGCAATAAGGTTTTGTGGCTTTTGGGCTGTAAAAGCTTTGGTTTATAAGCCTAAGTAGCTTAATGTTGGGTGTACAGACATCTCAATCACACCCAGGGTGGCTGTAACAAAACAGCTTGTCAGATTTGATCTGGAGAGATCCTGCAATGAGGTGTGATTATTGCTGTCACAAACACCAGATGAGAAGTCAGAAAATAAAACAGTCCAGCATCTGCTGCAAAGTCTATGGTTTTAATTACCATTGTTTAATTACCTTGGTGAAAGGAATGAAAGTGTTGGTTGCTCCTAAAAGCTTTTATTTTAGGCACACAGAAATATCCTCACATAAATGTCAGTTTTCTCATTTAATGTTTTCAGTGTGTTCAAAATAAAGTAATTGTATATAACTGCCAGAATTAAATGTGTCTTCAGTATACAAACCTCATTCAAAGATTCCTGGTTTAATTTTGTTCTGAGCATCATGGTAGATTATATATCATATCCCTTGTAGTTACTTTGTGTTGACCTGTTATTATGTAGTTGGGAGAAAAATCCTCATTAGAGAACCTATTTCTTAAATTCAAAAGCTTGTCCTCCCTCAGTTAACTACCAGAATCCAATCCAAAGGATCAGTGTGTTTTCCACACTGAGGACCACAAGATGAACACACAGTCATCAACATCTACCTTGGTTTACTAATTAATCTAATCTTTAGAAATACATTTTTCTTTATTTTAAACATAGTCTTCACCCCAGTGGGAGACACTCTTGGCAGTGGGAAAAGAAAATAGTTTTATATAAATGCATTTTGGTTTGCATGATAGTGTTTCCCACCCCAGCACACTGTTGTTAAAAAAAAATCTTTTTAAGGATCTGTGAAGTAATAGAACTAAACAGGGACTGTGATCTTGTTAAATCTTGGCCAGCTGATAGAGGACATATCTTCTCAAATCCTATTTGGGCATAAAAGGATTGTTCTATATAACTTGAGCACCTACTTGCCTCTGTAATTGTGTCCTTACTTACTATGTTATTTAATTAAACATAAAAATATAGTTAAATAGGTTTTGTGTTGAAAGATTCTTCTGGGCACCCACTCTTAGATACGGGAATGGTAACGATTTGCAAAATTGAAAGGTTTACAAGACACAGCCTGGAACAGCTTTTGCTGCATGAAAACAGGCACAGCTCAGCCATGGTTTTGACTGCTCCTTTGGGTAGCACTGCAACATAAATAAAATTGTTTATTATCCTAAGAAAAGTTAGTTCCCTACTATAGAATGTGCTATATTTATTTTCCTAAATTCACTAACATGAAGCAAATTAAGTATTTTGTTGTAAACAGAAATTGAAAACACAGATTACTGCTCATTGATCTCCGTTTTTCTTCCCTTGTTGATGACTACATGTGATTAAAGTTGGGGTCATGTTAAACCTCCAGTACTGATGGACAACCCTAATATATATATATATAACCAAAACATCTACTTCAAGTATGCAATATACCTAATCTACTGCTAAGAACTGGAAACTCAAGAATCTGTTTTGGCCTGACTGGTATCAGTGGAAGCACAGAAACATGTACCTTACCATTTCTTGTGGGCAAATAGTGCATACGCTAAATTCTGCAGTTCCTGAGGAATACCTTGCTTAACCACCATGATTTTAAACTCTTAATTTCATATTGTGTCGTGAACACCTTCTAATATTGCTAAAACACCCAAAAAATGGGAAAAAAAAATTCTAGTGTATTTCATTCTATTTTTTGCTCTGAAGGGATATCTCTGAAACATTACGGAAGGCTTTGTTTGTGGTTTTTCATTGGGTTTATTTTGTTGTTGTTCTTTAAGCCTTAGAGCTTTAATCTTGTAATTCAAGATTACCTGACATACTAACCCGCGACAGCCTTGCTGTTCTACGTGTCATTTTTCCCACTGGGCTCGTTTAAGCAAAGTGTCTTCAGTCCCATTGGGTTTAGAAGTGTGTGGCAGCTGAATGGACTTGTTCTGAAGCAGCACTGTATGAGTCTGGTGCTGTGAGGGAAGGGGATGTCTCAGGGAAGCGTTCCTTGTGGCTCTAAGTACCGAGCCAGAAAAGTCATCATCAGCGTATTCAGCAACAGCTTCTCAGAGTGAGCAAGCTCTACCCTTGCATCTAAACAGCAAGCTGAATTGGGATCACGAATGACATCTCCCAGTGCTCTACTCCACATCCCTTTTTTCCTCTTTGAAGCCATTTTCAGTGTGGTTCTCAGGTTCACACATCGTACAACAGTGAGATAGCGGGTCTCTGCTGGCTGAGTTTATTGCTGAGCACATTTCCTAGGTGATGAGGCACTAATGTCAGTACAGAAGTGTCACTTGTATCCCTTAACCTCAGGAAAAACATGCTGAGAGTTCTCCAAGCTCACACATCTATTCCATGAAAAGAAACTGACTGAAAACGAGAGCCTGAGGCACTGAAGAGGTGACATCAGAAATAGACATAGTGACTTTGCATATTCCTGTTTAACTTAATTCCCCTCATAAAAGACTCTGGCTCCAAGACAAACTATGCAGCTTCAAAGTGTGGAGGAGGGATCCTCTACTTCCAATCATTTACCCTGGAATTGGAGAACACATTTTACCTCATCTCCATTTGGGATGTGGCAAAGTCAAGTCTAAGCATTTTCCCATTTTCTCATACAAGCTTTTTATCTCCAGACTTTGGAGAAAAACTGAAAGTCCTTTTGGGACAAATGCAGTCTGTCTTTAGGATCCCTGCCCCAGGAACTGCTCTGCTCATAATCTGTTCTGAAGTTCAAACGAAAAGGCATGACATGACCGCAAAGTCTACCTTGGCAGAGGTTTTTTTTTTCAGCTAAGAGCCTCCTTGCTTAATTACAGGATTTTGCCCTGGCTCTCAGACCTGATTTAACTCAGGCTGACTTAACCTTCCTCCACCTTATAAGTTACATAAGATTCTGAATGGCTTTTAAGGTTAGAAGATAGCTGCTCATTCTGGGTAAAATCATCATGATTATTAGCATAAAAACTCACTAAGATATACCTACATAAAGTAGAACAATTTCTTCGTGCTTCACCAAAACTTCGGTTTCATTTAAGACTGGCCTTGCACTTATTCTCTATTGACATTTTTGAATGAAAAGGAATTGATTTCTCTATTAAGTGCATTCTTTAAGAGTCACGTTGGCCTTGACAGCATGTGTGGAAGTCTTCTCAGTGCCCTCACCATCGCTTCTTAAGGTTCCTCTCAGAAGTAGGTTAAGATCTTCCCTCCTGTGAAAATTCTATTCCGTGGTAAAAGTTGAATGTTAGTGGATTATCTCTTTGAACCCATGGCAGCCAACTTCCTCTTTCATGTTTTTAAGGGTACTTTTGTGGTGGCTGTTTCATGAGCCAGGTGATCCAGTTGGTTCCTGCTGAAATCCTGATGATTATGGCAGATCCTCCATAAACATCCTTTCCTTGATAATTGGCTTACTCCAAGTTGTTGCCTAGCATAACATCCTGATCTAACCTGAAATATAAAATTAGCCTATGCTTTTTTTCTTAGACAGTATTATCCCTCAGACTGAACCCAAACCACATACCTTAAACGTCAAGTGTATTTTCTTTTTATTTGGAGCGGGCAAGACTTAGCTGTATCTCCAGCTAAGAGATTCAGAGGCACAGCTGTATCTGGAGACAGATGACTGCCTATAAGGACTGGTAGAGAGGAATTTTCTTCTAGCACTGAGGAACACTGCACCAGCGTTCAGGCAACTCAGACTTTGAGTAGGCACCATCCCGTTCCTGATGTTTCAGCACATGGACTAACTCTTCCACTGAAAACGCTGTAAACGTTCCGTAACGCTGCCCTTCTGTAAACGAACTGCAAGGCAGCTGGGACGTTGCATGGAGCTGCTCATTGAACAAATGAATACATACAGAAAGAAAGTCTATCTGAGAATAAAGTTCCACAATGTATACTGTACCTCCTGCTCTGTTTTCCTGAGAGTCTGCAGAAGTTCCTGGGATTCCAAGAGATAAGAAGCATAAATTTGAGCAGGCACATTTTTTTTCTGTATAAATCAACACAAGAAGGAGCTGCATGCTTTTACTGGTATTCCTGAGAAAGACATGCTACATATGCACTAGAGAGCAGGACATTCTATATGTGCAGACAACAGATCTTTAAAGATTGCGGCAATCCATCATTTTTAGTGAATGCACGTAAACTAAGGTCTTATTCCCATGAGAATGCATGAACCAAATCATGAGAAGTTCTTGCCAGCAAGGAGCCAGGAAACTAGCGCATAATTTCTGGTGTAATCTATATTATGCCATTTCAACTGTGGTGAAATCCATAGTTTTTACTGAATGAGAACAGCTCTAAATAGGCTTAAATTCTTGAATACAGATGACACATAGATTTAAACCCTGTGTTGTATTTTTGTGGAAGATTTAACAGTGGTGTATTTCATCTTCATCTAGTGAAGTTCCAAGTTAAACTAACTGAAAAAAATTATATATAATCTTACATCACTTTAAAGAAAGTATACTGTTATACTTTCTTTATACATAACACTGCGTAAGTTAACGTGGGCAAGGTTTTATGCATCCATAAAGGAGACTGCATTTGATCTAATTATATTCAATTAAAGATAAATTATAGTTAAACCTGTAGGGAGAAGAATGAGGATCATGGAGAGTATTTTTAAGTAATTTTAATTAATTTTCTAAATATGTTTACTTTGCAGTTCATAGAAAATTGATATTCCTATAGCTTCTCTCATGAAACACACCTTCCTCAAGCTGTGATAAGTACTTCTCAACATTTAAGTATGTAGCAAATTTTATACCTTTAGTAGTATGCACCAATTCTACCAATTCTTTTTTTTTTTTCCTTGCAATGCATAACAATCCAGAACTTACCTCTAAGATAACAACACACAGCTGGGAAGTCACACTTCCATTGAAAATGTTACAAATATGTTTAAAAATTCAAATTCAGGTATATATTTATTTTTTAAGTTATTTGCTGAATTTTTAGAACTTGATGGAAGAAACAGTTTAGAAAAGAGGATTATAAAAAGATTCATTTTCAAATGATTGAAGGCAGCTACTTGGAAAGATATTTTTATATGAGCTACTTTCTTCAAAAAATATTTTAGTACTGAACAATAGATTTGGAATAAAAGCAACACCCCTCACTACATTGCAAAAATTTTACAAAGACATAACTTTCAACCAGGATCAAACTGAGATCTTATCTGTAGTAATTAGTCAGCTCTAGATAACTAACTTGATGTCATTTGGTGCAGATGACTGATCTGTTTTTCACAGAATATACCTGAAATTTTTCATGCTTATTAGAAATGTGTTTCAATAAAACACCTTAACATGAACTGTAGGAGAATGAAAAATTTCCAGCCAGGAAAATTATGTGTAGAAACACAATTTTACTGCAGAAATGGTGAAGCAATATAAATGTTTCTGTTAAAACACTAAAAAAGATCAATACAAAAGTTTAATGATGTAGTCTCAAGCTTGCACACACAGGAAGTATGCTACCCATAAAATGAGGGGAAATAGATTAGCAATCTAGAGACCAGATGGTTGGTATTTACTTGCTGACAGAACACCACCAAATGTTCCTAAATTTCTTTTTTCAAATTTGCCTTTCACATTAGATTATCAGCATAGGAACTGTTCCTGCAAACATATACCTACAGAGTTCAAGAAATTTATCCATTTGAGTAGTCCCATTGACTTTAGTACAAGAGGCTATTCACAGAACCAGGCTGTCAACTTACTGTAAACTCTTTTTGCCTGCACTGAACTGGGCAACCCGAGTCTGGAAAAATAATTTTTTAAAAATCCACATGTGTGTTTTTCTGCTGGTTTTATATTTCGCAAGAGATAGGCATTAATGGTGAAAATGATAAAAGACCTTCCACATCCATAAATGTATTGCCGAGTTTCGTGGATCACTGGTAAACTTGGCAGGCCCTGAAATAAACTGAAATCTTAAAACACTTCCCCAATTTGAAGTTAAGGAAAAAAAAAATAGTTACAAACTATTTTAACCACCAAATTGTTAGTATGAATATGACATGAGAAAATGTGGTTTAATTATAAGGGAATCTTCTTACAATTACTTAACCTCTGCAGTCTGTGAAAAATATTTTTGCATACAAATGTTTACCCAGAGACTTATTTTTCTCTGGTGGGAAAAAAAAAAGTCACTGCTTGCTGTACATTATTTATAACTTCTCTAAGTTATCTGTAGGAGCTGTCTAATTAAAATACACAGAATTTCACTAGTGCTAGATCTTCATATCATAATTTTCTCCTTCAACGTTATGGTTTTTCTTCCATTTCCATTTTCCTTCATTTTAAAATGTAGTGTTCCTTCTCATCCCTGTCATTACTAGCTTTGTTTGGAGGCATTTACTTTGTCCCTTTGGCCAGCATATTTTTCATTTCATTACAGTCCGCTCAATGTCTCATTTTTTTATCTGCCACCTCAAGTTCCTTTTCATTCCATTTTTACATTTCTTTCAAAGTCACCTGCCTCCAGGCAGTGTATTTCCTCCCCTATTTATTTTTTTTTCCATTTGCACCATCTGTGTGTGGATATATGTAATACAGGCGCTTCATTGATTGAAAGTGATAGCATACTGTGTTGACCCCGTTACTGCCCTGAAAATAAGAAATTTGTTTCCAGTGCTACAGTTTATTTGTTGATCACACTTCTAGAAGCTATGAGGGAGCTCCTTTAATGTCATAGTTACAATGATAAACTTGAGTAACCCCTGATACGCTCTCCTGAATACATATTACCCTCTAAACTCCCTACTCACACAGAGAAGCAGTGTTTCATTTCTCCAAAACCAGGAATTCTACCAAGCATTTTAATTCTAGGCAAGTCTTTCAAGATCTAATTAGTCTGAATAACTCAGTCAACTTCACATGCAGCTAACTGCTCCATATAGATGAGAAATGTGTGGCTACCTAAAAAACAAACAAACAAAACAACAAAAACAAACAAACAAAAATATCTCACAACCAGAAAAATCACTCAACCTGTATTTTCAAGTAAATGTTCAGTCTTGACTAAAACAAATGAAGCAGCAGCAAAAAGAAACTATGGGTAAGTAGGACATACTCAATCTGTTGTCAGAAAAAGCACTAGCAAAATTCTGTCGTACATGAAAATATTTATATTTGTCGACAGCAGTGCTGTATTCACTCTCTGGACAAAAACAAGGCTAGAAACCTGATAATCTGGAAGGCTGGGAATAAAGCCTTCTGTTGAACTTCTAAATTTAGCTACTAAAAAAAAAAGATGTTTAATGTAGAAATAAAATCTCACAACCTCCAGAAAACACCTTCCATGCTGTTATGTAAGACAATATTCAGAGTCACATCCAGAATGCTGTATATCATTCTGGTAATTTATTTCAAAAAGGATGAATTCAAAGAGCAAAGTTAGCAAAACAGTTATCATCATAATCTCTACCTTATAAAGGAGTGTCATTCTTCCAAAGAAGGGCTGCATGGGACACAACAGCTGGCTCTCAAGAGTAAATGCTGCAGAAGGCAGCAAGGTCACAGGTTACAAGAGGAAAATGGTATAAATTTACCAGGAGTAATCACAAAACAAAACTCTAGAATGGTTTGTGTTGGAAGGGACCATAAAGATCATTGGGTTCCAACCCCCCTGCTGTGGGCAGGGACACCAACAGCAGGTTGCTCAACGCCCCATCCAACCTCGTCTTGAACACTTCCAGGGACGGGGCATCCACAGCTTCTCTGGGCAACCTGTTCTGGTGCCTCACCACCCTCACTGTAAAGAATTTCTTCCTAATACCTAATCTATATCTCCCCTTTCAGTTTAACACCATTACCCCTCATCCTTTCACTACACTCCCTGATCAAGAGTCCCTCCCCATCTCTCCTGTAGGCCCCCTTTAGGTACTGGAAGGCTGCTATAAGATCTCCCCGGAGCCTTCTCTTCTCCAGGCTGAACAACCCCACCTCTCTCAGACCTGTCCTCATAGGAGAGGTGCTCCAGCCCTCTGATCATCTTCATGCCCCTCCTCTGGACTCTCTCCAACAGGTTGATGTCCTTCTTATGTTGGGGGCCCCAAAGCCGAAGCAATCCGAGAAGCAATCCCATCTGTCATGCAGCTCTTCATATAATTCTGGGGACAAAACACCTGATTCATTTTAAGATACAGGTCCATAATTTACAAAAGGGACTATATGATATGGTTGCTTGTGGTCTCAGGCAAGGAATCGGTAGATTTCCTCCATTCCTGTGTTCCTACTGGGCTGGTTATAATTCTCACAGCATGCTAGATGGGCTACCTACTATATAGTACAAAGTTCAAATATGCTGCCATTATTATTGCTTATTAATTGGATTTAATTGCTATAAGGTTCAAGTAGATAATATCAATAAATATTATTAATTTCTGTGGCATCAGGGGTTGGGGGGAGGGCAGGGAGGGGAGCTGTTCTTTATACCTTCCTGACAGATCTATATTTAGAATGTGGAAAACCATCACAAAGCACACAACATATATTCCCTCTCTCTTTTATGCCTGTACAACAATGCTTTTACAAGTATTCTGACCCCCTATATGACATTAGGAACAGTCCTACTTTTAACAGTAATTCTGCTGGCAGAGATACAGTAAGGTTTCATGATTCTCTTTCAGATGACTAATTCAGCTTAGATACACAGAAGTATTTGGAATTTCATGTTTGCTGAGTGTCCCTATCACCCTTTCTTTGCAGAATCAGACCAGACACTTGTCATTTTTCCAGTCACTGCAGTAAAGGTGGAGTGAAGGAAAATTATTTCATTTATATTTCAGCAGCCACCATTTTCTGCAGGTTCAGTCTTCTACTACAGTTGCATTATCCTGTTATCATGAATTGTACTCTGTAGGAATGGTCCACATTTACATACTTAATCATTCTTAATCTTAATACCTGCAGGATCTTCTAAGAAATATTTCTATATATTATTAATTTGCTTGGCGAGTATAACCTTTATCCTGTTCATCAAGCATAATTACAGATTAATGGTTGGATCTGTGTTTTAAAATGGTTTAGCTAACATTAGGTTAGCAACAATACATTAAACTACATAGGAAAATGCAAACACTTTCAAAAACAAAGTTTCAAGACAGTTCATTATTTAATAGGGGGAATGGAAAATGGCCTGAGTTCTTAGCACTAACATTAATTCTATACTTTTATATCTGAATCTAACTTTCAGTCTTGCAAATACAGTGAAAGCATCAGAAATATGCTTTTCAATGAGAACACACACACACACACACAAAAAGTGCTATATAGGAAATTCAGCCAATGAATTTTTGAATTTATGTTAAAGGTTATTTCAATGTCATATTTCCCTAAAGAACTGAACACTTACTGGTATTTCATGTTACCGACTTAAATAACTTAACTGTTATGCCTCCAGCTCCCTCTTGTGGTGTATCAATGTTGACCTGCCTTACAGACCACACCTTTAAACCTCTAATTGCATACCGAAGTCGTGCCAACAGCCAATACCACTGTAGAGAAGTTGAATGTTCTTCATGACTTCCATCTCTAGGTTTGAGGGTCGGTGTAGGGGATCTTTACACTGCAATTAAGAATTGAAAGACTTTGACCATGGTTATCTCTCCCAGAGTTTTTCACTGTCCCAAAGCATAGTATCTGCCCAGCAATAATAAATAGGTTTCTTCTTTTTCTTTATTTCACTTGATAGATTATATATATATATATATGTATGTATATACACACAGTACAATATTTTTCTTTCGTGATAGAGAATATATGAGAGTTTTCATTGCTGGTTGTTCATTAAGTCAACAGATTCCAGTTAATAATGAAAAAAATTAAACATTTAATATCAAAAGCAACTTCAAGTATCTTCTACACATTTTAGTATTCAGTATATAGTAAGGTGGTTTGGGGGTTTTCTTTTTATATCAAAAGTGTATTTGAATAGACTGTTTGACCCTAATACTTTAGAGTACTATTCATATCAGGCATGGCATTTAAAATTACGTATCTCATAGTCCCAACTAGCTCTTCACAAGAACCATAGGTCACTTGTACAATCACAGCATATGTTTCAAAACAGGGTTTAATCCTCAGCAAAGTCAAAATGCAGTTACCATGTTTAGAAATGCACTATTTTGTTATCCTACAGAAGGTCAGCCTATAGTCCATGATGTGAAGCAACATACACCACCACTGTTTGTAAAACAAAACCTGACCTAGGCATAAACAGTACTGAAGTTCCCAGAGCTACTCATCCCTTAACCTTTCTGTATAAAAATAATTCGATTTAGGCATATATTGCACTAATTTTATCATACTGG
Source organism: Scolopax mira (assembly GCA_004320125.1). Lineage (NCBI taxonomy): Eukaryota > Metazoa > Chordata > Aves > Charadriiformes > Scolopacidae > Scolopax > Scolopax mira. Next base: position 296,958 of record BJBW01005591.1, read on the forward strand.
ATACCTCTCACCTTGCATTATCTGTTCTCTTTGCTGAACTAAGATCACACTAAGGTTTTAATTTCCATGGAAAACCTGGGAATAGGGCAAAAGACACACATATGGTGTGCAATAAAGGAATACCTATAATATCAATAGTAATCTCAGAGGCATTCACAAAGGAAACTACACATTAGATTTGGAGATCATTTTCTCCAGTAGATTCATCATTCTCTCCTGTAGCTGCAGGCTTTGCACTTGAATGATGTTTTGCTGATCCAGAATCCTGCGCACTTCTCTACAGGTTTCTTCCATAGCTCTACTCAGCTTCTTTTGTTCTTCCAACATGGCCTCCATTAATTTTAGCTTCTTCTTTTGAAAGCTGCAGCTTTGCATTTTTCTTTTCTTAACTGGTCTTTCTTCAGCTCTGAAAGGTGAATATTTGTTAACAGTTAAACTCACATTTATAAAAAAATAAATATGTTAGAACCTAAAATTCTGTACTACATTCTTGGCCAAGCTACAACCTAGTCCTATTTTCAAACTCCTCTGTGTTCTCCAATGAATTCCCTCTCAAGTTCAAGCCAAAACATAAGTATTTATTATATTATTGTATAGTATTACAGACTGAGTCAATAACAAAGGCAATAAATCCCATGCAGAGAAAGTGCTGCACTGTGTGGTGGTAAGTTACAGCTTGTTTTTTAATGCATTGCATCACTATAACATACTAGTCTCAGAATTTGCCCTTGCCCTGAGACACAGCGGTTGCACTGACCACTCATTCATCACAAAACATTATAAACAACATAAAAGTTTAGCAGGATACAGCTTAAAATATTCAGTCTTTTCTTACAGGTCACAGATTGATCCCATTTCACATTTGCTTTTACAGGCATTTGCCACTCGGGCTTTAAGATTACTTTTTCTTAATTAAATGTGTTTTTCATGTGTTTGGCTCACTACTCATATTTAAGTTAATGACAGGTTTTTATCAAGGAGGATAGCTAACAAAATAAACCATACTTCCCTTCAAACTGTTAACCTTTTAATGGATATTTCAAGTATGTAATAACCCTCTGCCTATAGTTTTGTTTTCATCATACTATAAAGGCAAGAGTCTGTATTCAATACAGTAATTATTTCCTGTTTGGATGTTAAAAAGTTCTATAGTCTTTGAGGAACACCAGAGCACCTAATCCAAGGGTCTACGTATCCAGTCATGTTGATGCTTCCCTAGCAGAACATCTCTAAACTCTCTCAGGGTATAAAGTTAGACAAACATGTATCAAATTGTACATCCTCATCTGAAATCTGTAGAACTGCCACGTGCAATTTGGGTACTATTTGAAGAATTTCCTCTACGCTGCATCATGCTGAGTTTCTGTTTTTTCAGCAATACAGAGAGGGCTCTCAAGACGTGTAGTTCACCCGGCCGTACTCATGGGGTGACAGTGCAACACATAAATTCAGACCCAGCCTGCACAGAGCACACGCACATAGATCTGGTTCTTTCAACCTGTAACCTAAGAAAGAAGCACACTGAATTGTGAAGGAGGAAGAAAGGCAAGCAGAAGACAAATGAACTGTGCATTATAAAAATCTCCAGTTACAGCTGGGTAACTGGTTTTCTAACTTAAAGTGACAGTGCACATGTTCATTTACACATTTTGCAATTCCAGCCTGGAATCCCCAAGATCAAAGTTATCTGATGATGGGTGTTGAAGGCCCTTCACGCAGAAAGCAATCTCAGCTGTGTCCTGACAAATGCAGTATCCTTTCTGGGTGAGATGTAGTAATGAGGTAGCACAATTAGGAGTAGTATGCCACGTCAATGCTTTGCAGATTTCAAGACACCCTTGAATAAGGGTAACTTGAATTCTTAAGGAATGTGATTTTATTGATGTGAAGAAGAGGAGTGGTGAGAGAGGTCATTCAGCTGTGGCAGATTGGTATCATAATTTCATTCATGTTTTTATCCTACTGGACAGAATTTGTGCAGCAGTGACTGTGACACTTAGATCTCTCAGCAAAAGAAATAAACAATCCTAAGCACCTGAAAGACTTAATGCAAATATAAAAAAAAAGACACAAGCCCCTTGATATTTAAGAGTGCAATAGCCAAAAAAGTGTGAGGTCTGTGAAAAGAAACATGTGGATTGAATTAAATGCTATTAAAATAGAATTGGTCTTCAGGGAAAACTGTTTAGTCATTTGAATGGGGTGTCCCCCTGTGCATAGGTAAGAAAGAACAATAATCTTCCTTTATAAATGTACACTAATAAGGTGAACAAAGACCACTGGCTTTCAGATTATCCAAGAATTTAAAGTTACTTGTACAATTCAAAGGGCTTTATCACCATTACACTGCTACAATAATGCTTAAGAAAAGAAGAAGCCATCAGCTTTATGCAAAACAAATGTTGGAGGAAATAGCAAATAAACTCACCTTTTCAGATTCTATATATCAAATTTGATTTTGAGCATTGAATAAACGTGTGTAAAAAATACATGCTGCTCTACTCAAACTGTGGGTCAAGTTTGCAGCTGATCACTGAGATTATCACAGCCAGACAAACCTGCAAGAAAGGGTTGGCTGACAATAAATTCTGTTTCCTCCATTAAGTCTGTGGGCCAGAATGATTTGAAATATTGTTCTCAAAGAGGTCAAGCAAGTGGAAAAGTTCTACAGCAGTCTAAGGACAACACTGAGTATCTTATTCCACGGTTCCCATCGCTGCACTCACATTCACAAAGGATGCATGCTTTCTGTAGGCAGAGCAAGAAACCTTCTGAAATGATGGTATTGTTTTAGCCAAAGTCACCTTTTGAATTTAAACTTGTCTTCACAGAGGATTTAAATATTGAAAACTCGATGGATCACTATCCTTTTCCTTATACAGTACTAGAAAGCAGCTATGGCAAGATCTGTCTGAAGCATGTAAGAACTTTCTCCTAGAGCCACAAGAGGGCTTGTGTCTTGTCAAAGTAAGCCTTGGTGAGAATGGTCCTTAATAAGGAATGAGAGAAAACCTGAGGCATGTCAGTGATACTGAGCTGCACTGAGTATTGCATTACTTTCTTGGCAATTGTGGGTGCCATTTGGTTTTTAATGTCAATCAAGACCAAAAAAAAAAAAAACTTAAAAAAGAAAAAGGAGGAGCAATTTAGATTAAAAGATCTACGTAAGCCTTATTTTTTGAGAGAAGAAAAAAAACCAAACACCTTTGAAGTGTTGTCCTAAAGTCTGTACAGGATTTTATCTGCTTTTCAGTTAAACAAAACCTGTAAGACGTATAGTTATTGTCTTGGATGTATGGTTGTCTTGCACAGCTCCGGACAGGAAAGAGAGGAAAAATGCCTGGTGGTGATGGCAGCTACCTGGGGAACAGAGAGCAATATCTGCAGTCTGCTAATAACTGAGAAGGTACCTGCTGACAAGTGCTTGCTCAAAGCTGTGTTTCAGCACAGAGAAGTCCCCCCAAAAGCCAGGGCACAAGGATACTTCAAGGTCTCCTAAGTACTCTCTCTGTTTCTCCACAATTAACGAACAAGACTTGGTAATTAGACAGCCTTAACTGAAATAACTACTTATTTCAGACAACTTTAGCTTTGGTGGTGTTCCCAATCTCCTTTTCTCTCCAGCCATAGTGACTATCAATGAGAGGGTTTTATGATCATTCACAAGTCCCTAGAAAAGATGCAGAATTTACAATCCTCTCTTCTTGCAGAATAGCTCTTGAAGGAGAGCTCTTGACGAGGGGTCTACAAAAGAAAGATCTAAAGAATCTAATTTATGAGTAAAGAATGCTCAGCAACATGAAACAATGTAAAATGTCCAGTGATGCCTCAAGGAGCTATTTGAATGCTGAAGTGTTTCCTCCGATACTGAGCCATCTTTCTTGAGTAGTTCTAGGTCTCCTAGGTAGCATACCAGAGAGACTTCTCCTGCATCAATAACATTTTATAACAAGTCAAGAGGGAAGCAGGGATAGGAATATGGGTTCAGCACTGAGTAACCCCCCAGCATCAGTATCCTCAGACAGTTTCGGCTGGGGAGCATGCCTAGTTTGGCAATCTAGAGGCACAAGCATGAGAAATGATCAATGTTTGCTGTAACAAATACCAATCAGTTTCAGTTGCTGATTCTCCGTGTTGTTTTCCTGACAACAGGGGTGTAACAGATCCTGACAGCCTCTGCCAAAGAAGCATCTCCACTCTTTGCCAAACCTAGTCTCTGAAGGTACATTTGGAGATCCGGAGGAAAGAGGGGTTTAGGATCCAGGAGCTCAGATACAATTTGGTGATACGCTTGGGCCTCCAGTGTCTACAGCAGGGAGCCTCCGAGGCAATTGGCACTGGTATTCCCCTGACCACGCAAACAAAGCGTGGAAGAGCTCTGGCATTGGGATCATGTTCCATGATCTTGTAAAGCTATTTCCACATGCTTTGTGGAATGCTCCACATTCCACATGTTATGCTCCAAAACAGACAGGCAGGGTTCAGAGGAAGCAAACCAAGGGAAAGAAAAGGTTCCTTCTCATCAAGGATGCTGAGCAGAAATGATAGTGTTCACTGGGGACCAGGGGGAAACAAAGCAAAACCTCCAGACATAATCAGGCAAGATATTAGGCAAATCTCAAACATATTGGCTGTCTACCTATCTAAGATCAATTTAATTCACTGTTCAATTAAAAGTTCCTTGATTGATTGTCTACACTCACCCAGTAAGGCTCAGTTAGGAATGTGTGTGAATAATTAATGAAACAGGAGTCGAGTACAAAGAGTGATCTGTTTGCCAAAAATGTGTTACCTCCACAAAACCATAAAAACAATTCCTCTTTTCTGACTACTTTATGGCAAATGGGTCTCCAGTATCATCGGTTTCTGAAATTTATGGCTTTCAGCTACTGTTGTTTCTAGCTTGGCTGTGCTTTTTTAGCTGTGTACAGATCTGAATAGATCTCCATAACCCATATCTTTATGGAAAATAATTAACAATGGTCTGGAAATAGATAATATTCATGTTAGAGATGGCACAAAAACCTTCAGAGTTTGGGGACTGGGAATCGGGGCAACCCAGATCTTCTAGTAAACTAGGCTCATTCAAATGCAGCCAAATGCATTCAGGAATTAATGAGGCTCACCCTTGAAGTAAAGTGAAGAAAAGAACCACAAAAACGGCCTGGAGCCTGGGCAAAGCATCTGCTATGATAACAAGTCTGCATAATGAGTTAAGATGCATTACATAATGCGCACAGCCTAAAGCTCAAACTTCTTTGTAGATGCTGCCCATTCAGATTTTAAATAGCCATAGCATAATTTTAGAAAGATTAAAGGCTTTTCCAAAACTGTTATCTCCTGAATTAGCATCCTCACCAAGTTTTAATGCACTTCTATTAAACAATTCATATCTTGGTTAATTCATGTTACCAATTCTTACTCTTTCTCTGTGTGTAAACCTGTGCCAAATTATTAATCAACATTTAACAATTAAAGAATAACAAAGAACGTATGATCATGGTGCAAAACTACCTTGAGGCAAAAAGTAAAAAATACTGAAAGGGTCTCCAATATAGTGAAAAGAAAGATAAATAGAAGTAACATCTGAAAGTTTAATTCACTATATTCACATTAGAAACAAGACACTGGTTTAAGCAAGAGATTAATCACTTGAACAGATCCCTGCAGAGAAGAGTGGATTCTCCATCTTCCAAATATATCAGATCTAGACTAGATACCTAGTAAAAAATTTCCATGAGTCAACAAATCATAGAGACAAAGAAGTGGATGACAAGGTGAGACTCTCCTGAGTGCAGTAGTCCTCTGTGAAAGGAAGCATGTCACAGAACCACTCCATAACATTTCTGGGCTCCACACCAGAATCACTGAATTCAAATACATGGACGATATTTAACAAAAACTCAGACTAAATGGCATGATGGTTTTATTATGGTCTATTAACCTAGGAAAGTAACTCATTCACGTCCATTTTCAGTACGATAGAAATGGTAAAACAGATGAAGTCTGAACCATATTCACAGTCTGGATAATTATGCTCTGTCATTACTCTAACAATGAAAATAAAGACTATAAATTTATCCATAGGGTTAAAAGACACTGTTTTCAATTAGATAAAAATTCATTTATAGTGGTGTCAGGAATTTTTATTTTAAAAAGTTTAAACTGCAGTACAAGACCACCACACTGCATTATATTATCTGACCATAATAGAATAATTCTATCATTGTCAGATGTTTTATGGACATTGCAGTATAATAGAAGCTTTGTTGAAGCCCAAAAGCAGTTAGAACAATACTAAACAAATAGCAGGCACCTATTAAAGGGAAATAGGGATTCCAAATGTTTTTCTCATCTCCAAATTGCAACAAAAGTTCATTTTATCTCATGTTAATTGTATCATCACTAACTAGCTAAATTTAGGGGTTGTCAGAAGGTCCCACACTCAAAGAATTTCAAATAAAATGCAAGGAATCCCAGTTTCAATTATTTTTTGGCTTGAAAGTATGTATGTATTGATTGAAGTATAAATCTTGACATTTTTCTCTATCATGAAAGCTAAACATTAAATTCAATAACCTTTTTTTTAAGTTGTAATTTATATAGCCAAGTAGCCTCCTGCTATGTTCAAGGATACCGTGGGAAATACAAAACTGACACTCAAAAGCTGTGTTAAGGGAATACAAGTAAGGTTTTCAGAAGTTTAAAAGTTGACATAAAAAAACCAAAGTACTGTTTGAGGGTGTTTTTTCCGCTATGCATTGTTGCCATAACATTACGATGTTTATTACTGAAGAAAAAAAAAATCCCATAGCATAAGCTTACTTTGTACACTTAATTGATTTGTGTATAGTCTGCTTCATAGCAAAATAAGGAATATCCAGTTGTAAAATATACAGCTGTAAAATGCACCTATATTTTACATATAGATATGTGTGCATATTTTTCAAAATATGTTTCAAAATACTTGTTTTGCAATTACAAATATTGAGAGGGTAACTGAGGACCTGAAATGTCATTTCAATTTCAAATTCCAGTGTTGTCTTCAGTTCCTCTTTTGAATCTTTATATCAATTGTGTACTCTTTAGAGGCAAGGTCATTTATAAAAAAGCCAAGATGGATCCAAATTTTGTATGCTAATTCTTTTCTCTCTTGTTGGCTATTTCAAAGTGTTTTTCAAATACAGCATGAGACTTTAATTGCTTAAGCTGAAAATTGCTTCACAGTTCATTATTTTCCATTAGTAACTCTAAAAGAATTATCATCCTTGTCTTATCACGGTGGCTCTAAGTGATTTTAACCCATCTGATATCATGAGAAGGTGCTGGATTTCCTTCTGGCCAAGAAAGGGTTCCCTACTCTTCTCTCTTTGGTCAGACTAAATTAAAAAGGTCAAAGCTGTACAAGTTTTTCAAAACCCCCTATGACTATTGGAATAATGCTTTTCCTCCTTTCAGATACACCATCCATTAATATCACAAGGGCCTTCTAATTTTTCATCTGATTGCAATGCTCACCTGAAATGTTATAGTAATCTCTCCAGTGGTATCTACTGCTTAACTTTTTTTAAACACATTAGAACTGTATTTTGACTTATGAATATGTAATATCTTGCCGTTAAATGATATGCACGCTATTACAATGCACAAAATTTTCTCACAGTAAAGACTGTGAGAGCATGGCTGCATTCATAAGTTAGGGAGCAACATATTACGGAGATCCTACCACACTGACAGCTGACCTACCATGTTGCACAGGCACCAGCAGCTCTGCCATTACTTGCCATACAGATTGTGGCCAGCTAAAAGCCAGCCTGTGCCACTGAAGGACAGATTTAAATGATCTGCAGTTTCTAAATTGGCCAAGTAAAGTTAAAATATCTTTTACTAAAACAGGCTAGGTAATTACCTTGGACAAAATAAAACAAATCACTGAACCTGAAGCTGGCTAAAATGCATTATAGCCTAAATTTTCCAGATCTTATGACTATGGAAATAATTCAGATAGAGTGGCTTGAGTCCGGTTTAGCTGTGAAAGAAAACATCTACATGAGAGTGGGACTCTACGTGCAAACTGTAAGCACAACAGATATGCATTTGTGGTTGATTAGCTTCACTTCTGTGATGGCTTGTCTGCACTCTGCAACTGGCATGGTGACCTCTGCCCTCCCCTACCAGTCATCTACAGTAAAAAAATCTGTGTTGCCCTGGAGTTGCTCCTAAGCTGAAGAAATCAAACTTCTGGTATTTTTAAAAAGTCTGATGCTATCAAATAGTCTAGTGAATAAACTATACATCATGCTTGTGGAAAAGTGACTTTCTAATTAAATTCTGTTAAATAATATAATTGGAAATCAAATTAAAAATTGGGAGGAAAAGTATTGCATCAGAAACTTAGAGCCTGCAGATTCTAAAACCACGAGAGACTGCGTATGAGGAATATCAACTACTTACAATGAACTACAATGAAAAAAATTGTTGCTTGAGAACAAATAGGTCGATGTAGTTCAAGAATTATACACCATAATATATATTTGATTGCATTAAAAAAAAAGCTTTTAAAAATAATCTGCTATTTAAGGACTATTTGCTTAAATGGTTGAATGAATTTATCCTCGTTTTATTCATCCAAGAGCAGGCTTGGAAACAATCATCCAAATTTGTTTGGTTGGTTCTTCTTGCAGCTCAACACCTTCTCAGTTGCGTGACTGACAGATAATTTTACTGTTATAGCTAAAGCCTCCCAGACTCGTGATAAGGATCTCTAAGATCAACTTTTTTTTCCTGCCAGAAAACTGTAATCAACTCTTATTTCACACCACTCTGGATGAAAAATGAGACCAGTAAAGTCTAAAACTTGTATCAAGTGTACAAGCCTGCCTTTTGTTAAAGTGCTGTGTTCCAGAGAACTCCAGTCTTATCAAAAAAGAAAACACATGTCTGCATTCTCGAACTAGCTCAACTCGAATTTACTTTCAAAAAGGGATATTCTCAATTGTATTTGAAATGTTGCAATGTACTTTCAAACCGCATGAGTAGCATTTCAGTGTCCACAGAATAATATTGTTTGCATCTTTTCAGCATTTTAATAATAGCTGAAGCCAGAGAAATTTCAAACTCCTATCAAAAGCAAAACTAGAGCAAGCCAAAAATCTCATCTAAGCAGTATGTTATATCTCTGATTACACTGCAGAACTCTCTTGAACATGCCTACACTCCTATTACAAACATTCTACCTCATGTGAGCAGTGACATGCACGCTGAGTTTTGGCAGTATTATACAACATTTGTCCAGTCCTCCGAGTACTCCTTTCCACTCACACAAAGGAATAAAGAAAATGCCCTCATTCAGCAAAGTGGCTGAGACTGGGGCGCAGATCTCATTTTTGATTTACAGATACTACAGCTGTTAGAAAAAAAATGTGTTAGAGTGTCCCCTTAACCTAGCAGATCCAGTTTATTTTGTGAAATACAAGAAAGGGGAGAAACCAGATACTACCTCAGCTTGTAAGAAAGTAGGCTTGACGAGCTCTCTGAATGTTCATCTTCAAAGCATTCTTCCCTTCCTTCATATGTAAACTGGTTATATGGTAAATACAGAGGTGTAGACTTAGCTGATGGAGACTGCGAGGCCTCTGTCTGTGATGTAGAAGGACCTGGTTGCTGATTTTCATGCATTTTCACATCACTGTGGTCTGTCACTTTGGATAAGATCCTATCAATGGTTTTGTAGTAAGGCCAGTCAGGTGCAACAGTTTCACTGTCAGTCATGCATTTTAATTTCCTGTAAGAAAAGGCATACAACATTAAAGCTTGTTTTCCTATAAAAGTACTTTTAATACAGACCTTCTATCACAAAACATTTGTTCTGGTCACATTTAGGAGTCAAACTGAATGCTTCTAATAAGAATAAAATTAGACACTTTTTTCTTTTAATCTCCAGTGAAGCATTTCAGTTTCTTTTCCTGGTTTCGACCTGCGATTAAAAGTTGCAGGTAAACCCCAAATGGAATTCAATACAAATACAGAGCATTACAACCTTTAATGGCAACAATACTATGTTGGTTGCAGAATAATTTTTCTTCCCCTTACAGAGGGCCAGACTAACCAATCTGAGAGCAGTCCCTGAAAACTAGAGAAGGCAACTCTCCACAGCCTTTACCAAACTACAGGCAGCCCTGTCCTTCCATGGTTTGAAGAATGCATATTTATTTTCCATGATGGATACAAATGACTATAAATATAATTCATATTCTTTTCCTAATATTGCCTAAAAGCTCTGAATTGCCAAGTTAAACATCCTAGTAAAAAACATGAGATGTAGATGTCTGTCCATCTGTTACAGAATAAAGAGCAGTGTAGGAAGAAGTATAGAATTTCATTTATTTACACACACACAAAAAAGTGCCCAATCAAAACAGATAATAATGCATTATAAACTGCATGCAGAAAAACCTTACAGTGAAAGGACTTAACCATGACCTTTTCTTTCACATGCATCTTACCACGAGAGCTATTATTCAGTCCTGACACAAAGTTCACGGCTACCCCACTTGGTAACTGTTGTTATTTTATTTACTTTTACTGAGAAATATAAAACTGAGGTATATAGATGAATTACACATCTCAAAGAAACTCCAGTGCTCAGCCCGAGTCCCCAACTTCTTTCCATTTGCCTTTCCCAGTTGGGATCTTGTTACTCTCAGTGAAAATGCAACAAGGGAACACAACAGGAACAGCAAGAGCAATGACAAATGCTCCATTTTCATAAACCAGATTTCATTCAAATTAACGAAAAGCCAAACCAAATGTGATTCTCAGAGCTAGCAAGAGGTTTACATTTGCAGAAAAAAAGGATTAAAACTATTCCTGGACACCTGGCCCACCCTCTCTTCTTGAAACCTTTCAGGTTTTTCCTCCTCAGAATCCATCCTGCCCCCACCGGTCCTGCAAAGTATAGAATTAAATAACATGTAAACATGATAAAAATGGTGCCAAACTTAAAAGGAAGAACTTGAAGTTCTTCCTTTAAAATAGCTCTCAGCCTAGGGTAAGGGGAAATCCACCAGTGAGGAAAGAAGGCAGAAAGATTTGGTTAGATTTTAAAGCCATTTAAGGATATATATTTTTTTTTCCTCATCCTTGCAAGGTCTGATGAGCTTTTCCAGCTATTTAGGAATGCGCACCATGGCCCTGCATAGCAAATCTCCACAGCTATCCGTAGTTTTATGCACTCTATGCATTCAAAATGTTAATTTCATACATGTTTCACAACCTACTGCTGCAATTTCATAGTCAGAGAATATCTAGCATGTTCTGCAAATATATGCGTATCCATCCAGCACAAAAGAGCTGAATATGGGGCTAACAGCAACCGATACCGATATTTTTAGTTCCGATTATTTTTAGTTCAATTGTTTAGGCTATCTGGATGAAAACCATACCAATGAAACCACCAGAAGCTACTAGCCAAGTCAACATTCCATGTATGTTTGCCCATGTTGAAACCCCCAATATATTCAAGCAACGGGGTGTAAAACATTACCATCCTCAGCTGCTCACTGCAACACTTTCACCATGGTCAGTCATCCCATCCCCATGGGTGAGACAGCAAAAAGCCACGTGTGAGGACATCTCAGCCATGCCACTGCAAAGCCCAGCAGCAGTACTGAGGCTTCACGGGCATGGTTTGAGCCTGGAGGTCTGCAAAACACTGTGCCAAAAAGGACAGGAAAAGCTGAGAGGTGGTATTCTGCTGAGTCAGGATGTTCTTGGAGACCACGTCAAAAGGGTTCCTGCTGTTAAACTAGACAACGTACATCGCTCTGCCCTCACCCACAGATTGAGTCATTTAATCACAGAAAGCAAACAGGTCAGTGAGATGCGATTCCCTCACAGTAAATCTATTTTGGCTACTTCCAGTCACCACCTTCCCCCTATATATGACTGGAAATTGCTTCCAAGATGGCTTGCTCTGTGATATTCCCAGAAGCTGAAGGGAAGTTGATCAACTTTTAATTCCTGTTCTTGCCTTTTCTGAAGATAGGTTAAACAATGGCCTTTCTTTGCTCCTCAGGGACATACCTGAATCTTCACAAACTTTCGGACATGATTCCTGACTCAGTCCTTTTCTGCTACTGGTATTTCCTTTAACCTTGCTCCAGGCACACCAAACTGAGAGCAGCCCTATAGAGAAGGACTTGGGGGTACTGGGGGATGAAAAGCTGGACATGAGCCAGCAGTGTGCCAAGTACCCCATACTCTAGAAGTGTGGCCAGCAGATCAAGGTGATTCTGCCCCTCTGCTCTGCTCTCGTGAGACCCCACCTGGAGTACTGGATCCAGCTCTGAAGCCCTGAACATAAGAAGGACATGGACCTGTTGGAGCGAGTCCAGAGGAGGGCCTGAAAAATGATCAGAGGAATGGAACACCCCTCCTATGAAGACAGGCTGAGAGAGCTGGGATTGTTCAGCCTAGAGAAGAGAAGGCCCTGGGGACACCTTGTTGTAGCCATCCAGTACTTAAGGCAGCTTATAAGAAAGATGAGGACAAACGTTTTAGCAGGGCCTGTTGCAATAGGACAAGGGGTGATGGTTTTAAATCAAAAGAGAGAAGATTTAGACTGGATATAAGCAAGACAAATTTCACAATGAGGGTGGTGAAACACTGGAACAGGTTGTCCAGAGAGGTGGTTTCCCATCCCCAGAAACATTCAAGGTCAGGATGGACAGCACTTTGAACAGCCTGCTCTAGTTGAAGATGTCCCTGCTTATTGCAGGGGAGGTTGGACTAGATGCCCTTTAAAAGGTCCCTGCCAACCCAAATCATTCTATGATTCCATAAAGTTTTCAGGAGTAGGTATTTTGCCTGAATAGGTCAGTGCCTTGGTTTTTATGTTCAAGCTCCACTGTTTACCTAGACCCCATTTTTTTTACAAAACTGTCATGATTTTGAAGGAAGAGCTGCTGTTTATTATCTGCCCACACAGCTGTAGAGTTGCAGCTATATAAAACCAAGTATTTCTCTGGCTCAGAATGTATTCCGTGGATATTAATTCTTCCACTTCTGACTGCTTACCACAGCTCTGGGCTAAAAAAAAAGAATTACTACCAGGGGGTAGGCAAGAGAACTTTGTTAGCTTAAAAGCAGAACCAGCAGCAACCATCTACTTTTATGGAGTCTGGCTCGTGCATAAAGAAAAAAGGATGAAATACGTGGAGAGATGAGAAGATAAGGGGAAGGGAGTGTCAGTCCTTTGGAGAAGAAGTAGGAACGCTGCAGGTGGAGGTAAACAGTGAGAACATTCACTGGAACAGTGTTGATGCTTTAGCTTTCTGGCAAAACCAAACCAAATAGCTAGCTTGGTAAGATTAATATCAAGTTTTAGGATTCACTGATTTTTTAGATATCTTTTTCTACACCTGCCAGAAGTGCAGAGAACCCAGCAAGACAGCTGAGAGTTTTTGCCTGCATCAAGGTAAGCATAACCCCAGAAGAACTGAAGTCTAAAGTGACTAAAGTCAGTCATTACTGTAACTCATCATAGCAAGTCTTAGTTGCATCCAAAATGGAAAGTTGGATTTTTTGTTTGTTTTGTTTCTCTGTGGTTTTGGCTGGTTTGTTTGTTTCAATGAACAGTGAAGAAGTTAAAAGAAACAGGACAAAGTAAGGCTGGGATGCAATAGTCCAGAACTGAGAGAGGAAGATGAGTCAAGCATTCAACACTGACACTAGGCAAATCACTGCCTGAGTGAGCAAGCAAGACAGAAAAAATAGGTAAAAAGCAGGGGTAAAGTGAGAAAGCCAGCAGAAGTTGCAAAATAAATTCACACTGAGTTTATCTAGACCTGTTGCTGTTTCATGAGGCTCTATTAAAATACAGCTGAGAGCAGGGGCAACTGAGAACACTACCCAAAAACCCAGGGATCAAAGTCAAGTTTCCAGTAGACAAAATCTGAAAAACACTGTCAATTCAGTTAATCTAAAAGGTAGTTTCTTGTCTTATTGCAGAAAAGTGAAGAAATTAATGGGCTTTGAGATCCTACTGCCAAAACACTTCACTGAATGGACTGAGACACCAGTTGAGTCATTTGTGTAGCCATTGACCTTTCTTCAGACTTTATTCTGTGCCTGTTAATCCACACTCTAAAATAAAATTATTATAGTATTATGTTCTAGAGAGTTTCTAAAATCATCATTATTTAGTCAGGAAAAAGCAAGCAATCTATAACATGCCTTTTTTTTTTCTCTCAAAACACTATTGCTTTTTTATTATTATTATTACAGTATTTGATATTACTACTTGCCTTAAGGAATGGATATAAGATCCATCTCCTGGGGTTTCTGAGAAAAGCTTTCAAAATAAATAATAAATACCAACTGTTCATGAACCAATCAAGGGTGAGGAAAAGAAGATGTATGAAAGTACAGTACTAAGTTGTGTATCTGATATAAATAATTGAAATTAAAGAGGAAGCTAGTAAAATATTCAAATTTAACTTTCTCCTGTAATTTGGGTGCACTTCTATTTTATCATTTGCTGTAGCAGAGGTCAAATATTCCAGTTGCTTAATGTCATAGAGTATAGCAACAGATTACACAAGCAACAATGTTTAATTGCTATCATGTACAAATGAAAATAAAAAATTAGACTAATTTTTCATTCAAACCATGAGATTGATTCAGATTTACCAATCATTAACATTAATTGACTGCAATTCAAATCAAAAAGCAACAGCTGCATCCTGTTTCCTAGGCTTTGGGGAGGGTGATGTTTTTGAAAGTAATAAATTTGCATTCACACAGTTCTTATTTTTAAACATCAGAAGGAATCAGTCCAAACTGTGGACCAGTGCACAAGTTTTACAAACCCTTTTTATAAGCCAGGGTGTATTGTGTCAGAGGAAATATTACAACAACAGTTACAGTGCACTGCTACACATTAAACCGAGAATCTTAGTGGTGACAGGACAGTGATCTCCTTTAGAAGGACTAATTATAGGTTCATATGTGCTGAATGCCCCAAGTAGCCTACATAATAGAAAGAATTCAGCATGTATTCCAAGCGATGCTCAAGTGCAAGAGCTGGCATGCTGATCTCAGCAAAACTTTTGACGACATCAGAAAGCTTAACTTTGAATTCCAGGAGGCTTGACTCAGCCCTTCCTCCTTCCAAGGCGGGTAAATAGGGAGGTTCGTGCAGCTCACCACACAGGTGTCTTTAAAACTGAACATTAAAAACCTGGCGGCTGATCTACCCACAGCTGATATTTCAGATGCTACTGAAATTCCTAAAAGCAGAAAATTTTACTGAAATGCACCTGTGAAAAAGTTTTCCTTCCACCTATGGTGGTGCACATCATGAATTTTCCATCCAGCCAATTTCCGCAGTGGATTAAATGGTCCTTTAATATACTGAGACTCCAGAAAGAATTACTTCAGGTCATGGTCTGTTTCTTCCCTGAATAGTTTCCTCCAAATGCACTTGGACTACAGTAATGCAGGGGAATAGAGGAACCGCTCCCAGATCAGCCCATCGTCCCGCTGCCTCACTTCTGACAAAGGTCAGTGCTAAACACTTCAGGAATTGTTTTGGTGGACATGTTTGGGGGGGATATTCGCCTGTAAAGACACTTGCTTACTTTTCCATTGACAGCTAGTAATATCCTGAAACCCCTTGTCTTTCATAACTCTATCTACTTTGAAGACAAACAATGTCTGTATTTTTATTTAATAAATCTAATCTGCAGTAAAAATAATAATAATAATAAAACAACCTACTGCTCTCTTGGTGTCAATGATTTTCAGTGGTAACGAGTTCCACATGCTTATTATGCAGTGTAATACAAATTTATATGACTTTAACTAGTTACACGTTTCTTGCCTTGCAATTCCAATAAATAACTTCTTGTATTACGGCAAACAGAAATATCTGGTTTATATTCTGCAAAAGAGTACTGTATATTTTTATGCACCTCTAGAATTCCTTTATATTCCTTTGCCTTCTTTCCAAGCAAGTCACAAACTTTTCCATTTCTCTTAATAAAGCTTTCCACATCTCAGCCTAATTGTGTTTTCTAATCATTTTCTCATTCTCTTGTCACCTCCTTGAAATACAGGGCAGACAAAGAAACACGTGAATTCAAGGAGGAAATAATGACATAAAATAGATTTACATAATGGCATTTTAACATTGGAATCATGTTTTTAGCTCGGGTGTGGAGAAATGGGATGCAATCACCTTAAAATTGCTTTTGTGACAGATCCTCACATGCCGTGAACGCCACCTGAGCTAACTTTATTTGGCAGAGAAGATTGCATGTAGGATCCAAGCGTACCCCGAACCCGGGAACGCGTGGGCTGTGAGCCCGGACTGTGCTCCATGACACCCTGAGCACCCACGGGGCTGCATTAACTGCAGCAACTGCACTAATTACTGGCTAAGAAACGCTCCTCCCCTACCTGTGTATCTGTTGGTCTGACTTTGACACCTTCCTCACAATGAGTAACACCTTTCACTGAGGAAAACAAGCAAAACCGTATTTACACAGGATTGCACCTGAAAATGCTATGGGATCCTCAGAATGGAAGGCACCATGATAAATGTATCCACTGCTTTCTATTTTAGATCCTTTAATGTTTCAGGTCTTTAATATCTGATTCAAGTCTTGCCTCAAGATAAGACATACCACTTCCAGCACTGACCTTGGTTAAAAGTACTGCTTTTTCTTTTGTAGGAAAAAATATTTGTATTCATGCACGTACACACGTATAGCAATTTTTAGGATAGAAAGCTTATTTTCCTTGAGGAAATTATGGCACGTCACTAAACAATACTATTATCTGATTAAATATTCCAATACAGTTAATTTCTGACTATCAAAGACAGGCTACAGATCATAACATCTTTCCAACACTGTGAACAGTTGCCTAAAAAAAGTAAAGGGTCCTGAAGTGGTGGGAAGAAATCACACTCCGAGTGCAGAACACCCCCCTCATTTCTGCTGCTGGTGCTGCATTCTCCCATGTCACGCTTACTAACTCTACGTAATCATTACAAAATACTATCTCAAAATAGAGCATTTTCCCCACTCTCAGGATCTCCTTTTTCACTTTATGTCACAGTGCGGCGATGATGCCCAAAAATACAGGGAGGTAAATCATCTTCCTCAAGCATCCTCCAGGCACCAAAATGTGGATTATAAAACTCAGCCACCTCAGAGCAAAGCCAGGGTCAGTGGCAACTCGCATCGTTTTCAGTTTCATCACAAGGGTTCCTATCCTCACACAGCAACAAAAAGTACCCAAAAATCTAGAGACTGTAAGTCAGGCACAGCTTTTATTTGTCCCCATTCTCTCTGCCGCCTCGCCTTGAAAGCAAAGCACACGGGCGTGCTTTGGGTAAGAAGAAACAAGAAGAAAGATGCGTTTCATATTCAAGAGGACAAAATGAAACAGCACTGTGACAGCGTAAGGCAGTTTTCTAACTCTCCTAAATTAGCATCTTAATCAATAAGCAGGGAGCTGCAATGCACTGCAAACAGAAAAGCGGCATGCCAGCATGCAGGAGAAGCAATCTTGGAAGTTCACAGAAACATAAGAAGAATTTTTTTAAAAAAGCACTGTGTTTCCACACACAGTGTATGTACCTGAGGGATTTTATTTCTTCCCTTCCCCCAGTGCAACTTTAAAGTAAAAACATTAATTAGGAAAAAAAAAACGAGACGGTGTGATTGATGACAACACTGAAAATTTAGAACAAAGGGCTGACAGGAATAACCTATTCCACTTGGCAATTACGGCACTTAAATATCGTGCAGTGTTGCTAGACACCTGTAAAATCTCGGTGCCACAAGACGTATGTCTCAGCAGGGAGGACTGCAGATTTAGCAGACTAAGCAAGGGCCTGGTAGCCAACAACTCCCGACTTCTAAATCTGCATCTGAGTGTGAATTGCTGGGTGATGCTGGGCAAAGAATTATCGTACGTCCAGCTTTCTCATTTCCCATCTGAGTGCAGAACACCGCAAGGATTACAGCAGGGTTAGTACAACATTTTAGAGACATTAGCATTTGCTGCAAAACATCAAGTTTAATATTATGGGAAATGATGTTAAAGATTATGCTCGTGGATCATACAAATGTAGAAGGACATTCAAAGTTAAGGGGTTTACAGGATTTTCCCTAGTTTTCTATTTGATGAGTAGTCTCTGCACTAAATACAGTAAGGGTGCCTTACAGAAAAGCGAGCAGTTTTAACATGGTTGCCTGCTGTAATAACCTTTTTTATTATTAATATGAGCTTTGAGGAGAGATTAAATAAAAGAGTCACATATTTGATTTTCTTGCATTACAAGCACATAGCTAAAATCAGCACTCAGGATTTCCAGTATGAGGCAATCTGTGCTTCACAGAGATAAGAAATTATTTTTCTTTTAAAAAAAGGCAAATATTTATGTTAAGTTCTAATTATTCCCGCCCCCCCTGCAAACAGCAAATGCACAATTGCCCCGTGTTTTCCAAAGCCAACTTCCCCTCCTGACTGACACTGCCTGGTCTTTATCATCCCCTTGTAGACACCTCCGCCCTCCCCCCCACTCCTCTGGAGCAGTATTGACAGTGCACATTGATTCTCTCTCTGCAGATAGAATAGTTCTTTCGCTGCTGCTGCTGCTTATAATTATAGCAATGTGTGTCACTCAGTAATAAGACATTCAATTATTCTTGGCCCCGCGAAGAGTAACCCTTCGACTCACGAGAAGAAAATCTAGGAGCTTCAGCCCCCCCCCCCCCCCAATATTATTCTGTTTGGTTTGTTTTGGTTTGGTTTTTTATTTAAACTTTGCCTTGCAATCCCGATTCTCACTGGCCACTTCAAACTGCAGGAGTTTCACTACAAGGAACTGCTGCCAAGCTAACACAATCAGTCCCCTCAGCAAAGAGAGAGAAAAAAAAAAAAAAAATTAAAAAAACCTGTTTTCCCACTAAATACATTTCCATCCCTCTGCATCATAACAACGCTAGCTAGTTATAAAGACACAAAGTTGTCCCAGAGTTTGACATGAAATGGGGGAAAAAAATTAACAATGACGTAACAGCACTGGCAAGCGAGAATTTTAAAAGCGATATGAACAATCTTTAATCGACAGATTTCCTCTAGGAGACTTCTTTCTGAAAGGCAAAAATCACTGCATTGCCCCTGCTAAAATCTCTTAAAATAAAAAGAATTAACTGAAGCTTACCTGTACTGGAATGTCATATTTGTAATTTTTATCTTTATTTCCTCTCCGTGGCGAATTTCTCCAGTCATTTCAAAGAGTTTGTTAGCCATTTTCTCATAAACTTTGGCATTCCTTTTAGTTTGTTTCAGCTCATCAAAAAATTCTTCCCAAACCAGCATTAAACCTCTCATTTCTGCATCAGTCCAGTTTCTGGCCCTCCTGTGTTTCTCAGTCTGAGAAGAGACAATGTAACTGGGAATTTCTGCTGCAGCCATTGCTGACTGACCTAAAAGGGTTTTAAAAGAGGACACTTAATATAGATTGAGTTTTTAGTTTAGGTTTTTTGTAGTGCAAGACATGCATATGTGGATAAAGAATTTGAATGACAACAGAACATATGAAACCTTTTTGCAACAGCTTGAAGCTTGAGTGCACAAAATGGGGCCTACATCTGACAGGCAGGAATTTAGTTAAAAGCTTTTAAACAGAGAAACGTCATTTTGATGTCACGTTTCCATAGCAACAGAGCAACTGCATAAGCTACAACAACAAAAACCTTTTAACTGAAAGCCAAAGAATCAGGACAAAGTTGACAGGCCATCAATATTAAAGCTTTTAAACACTTTAGGTTTAACAAAAAAAAGATCTATGCAGCCTTTGAGAAGCTACTTTTAAGTTTCTACTTCTTTTTTAGCTTTCCCTTACCTTTTAGGCAGACAATCTGCTAGCAGGGGGTCATGGTCGCCTGAACGAGCTTTTAAGTTGCGCCTTGACAGACTCTCTAGGAGGTTGCAAGGACTGAGGCCATGTACACAAAAAAAAAAAAAGAGCTTTTTTTTTTTTTTCAAAGATATTCTGCAAAAAGCTTCAGCCAGCTTTATGAAAACTATACATCTCTAAGCTAATAAATGTTTAAGCAGGCAGCCTCATTAAAAAGGAGCCTGCATCTGGGTTTAAGGACATGCACAAAATAGTATTTAAGTGTTTAAAAATAGAGAGAAATGTATATACAGTTTCAATATAAAGCCACTTTTTTTTTTTCCCCGAGATGTTTTGCTGCTGATAAGCACACACTGCAGTCCTGTCAGTACGAATTTGCCTTTGTAGGTATGTATTACTGTGTGTGGATTTTGTATTCCTAGTAATTTAGATGCTATTTATGCAGCCTGTGTTCTGCCTTAGGACTGCAGCAGCAGCATTTCACCTGCTTTATGGGAAACCTAAAAGGATTATTCAATGAGTTAAAAAAAGGCTGTGAGATGCTTAGAACTGTGAATAAATTGCTTTGCTGTAAAACAAGCATTTTGAGCTGGTTTGTATATGGGGCTAAATCCTGCCAGCAGTTGTACCGGAGAAGCACGGCTTGTTCAGGGTATTAAATGCCGTGCAACACGAGCAATGGGCCAAATTCTGCCCCCGCTCATGCTCGTGCAATTCCACAATAACCTGCCACAAAGCAGCGAGAGGCAGGACCTGCATTAATTCAAGCAGTACAACCAGCTAAAGAGAAAGATGTTAATTTCCTACAGTCCCGATGAAACCATGTTATGTAAAATATAAATAAATAAACCACGGGCCTTTCTTATTATTATTATTTTCTGTTTCTGCATAAAACAGCAATAATGACCTCACTGCAGGGCATTTCCTGAAGATTAATGGCAGGCAGGGGTTAATGGCCCGAGGCTCACCCAGTCAGTCCTTAATCCCCAGGAAATGTTCTTCGCCTCAATCCTTAATGCTTAAGTATCCTATAAATTGTAAGTCTTCTCATAACCACATCCTTGATCTTAACAATAGTTTAAAAATGCACAGCTTGGTTTGCATCCTGGAGATGGCAAAGACAGCACATGACGTTCCTAACAGGTACCCTAGTAAAATTTGTTATATCGTTTCCTTCTTTTTATTTTATTTATTCTAGTCTTCATTACAAAAGGCACAACAGCATACCATAGAACAAGGGGGGCGGGGGGGGGGAGGAAGAGGGGCGTCACATAGAACTTCCACTCATCCAACCCTGAACATGCCTCTGTTAGAAATATACCTGCTGAGTCACTGGCTTCCTCAGGGGAAAAAAAAAAAAAAAAAAAAAAAAGAAGAAAGAAAGAAAAAAATCCCCTAGCTTCCAAATAAGTACTTTTAACTACTAATATGACAGCCTAGCAACTATTACCTTTGAAAATGTGTAAATAGCAGCATATGTTGTGATGATGATCTTGCATGGTTTGTCTCTTGGGTGGCCAGCTGGGAGACATCACATGATCAGGGGACAGATGGTGGTCAGAAGAGGATCAGCTGGTGACACGTTCATTTTATTAATTTATTGTTTTGTTTTGTTTTGTTTGAAATTCCCATCACAACCTTGGGCTCCATGCATATATGTTAATAAAACTGTACCAAATTCTGGTGGCTGTGGTGGCTGGAGATCACACCAGGGCAGGTTTAAGGAAGCAACAAGGTGTCCCAGAGAAAAACACCACCGCTCTCTGGTCCCAGTGCCAGGTCTGACTGGGGACTGATGCACTACTGCAGAGCCAAGCTTGCTTTTCAACCTGTAACAACCCATTCGAGGTTTGTTTTTCCCCTCCAGCCTTTAATCCATCCACGTTCTGAAAATGCTGATTAACACCACTGAAGCCTCCAGCATAGTACACATACATGGTAGAAACCCTAAAGAAACATATGGTCTTTGCTTTACAGATATTTTTTTCAATGCAGTTTCAAGCATGACAACCAGGAGAGGGTGAGGGAGAACCTGTCCAGCTGCAACAAGTTCTTCCCCTGATGGTGCTCAACCATTCCTTCCCCTTCCCATCCCCTGGTGCCTGGAACACGTGCGGCTGCTCCTCCTGCTCCGCACCATCTGCTGGGGCCATGCCCAGCCCCGGGACCCTGCAGAAGGGGGTGGTTGTTTCCCTGTATAATTCACATCTCTTAACTTTTCTACATGCTGTTTCCTATTAGTGTAATTGACAGATTGATATAGTGGTTATAGTGTTATTTAACATCTGTTAAATAAAAGAAATGCTTTCTAATAATACCTCCTTTATTCCCCTCCCCTCAGCACTAGAAAGGAATCGAAGTTTCCAAGACTCAGGTTTTATCCCCTCTTCTGAAAAAAATGTTGATGTTAATTATGGAGACTCCATATGCCTCCTCTGCCTCGCTGAAGCACACGTGGTTGATGAAACAACTGTTTTCCTAGATGGACCTGAAAGCACGGAAAGCTGTTTTGCCCCCCAAACAATCCCTGCAGCCCTCACCAGAACCAGGGGAGGATAAAAAACACTTTTCCAGGCTGTGCCTCTCTCTGCTGATCTTCTACAGATCTGCACAGCCTCTGGGAGTCACTAGCCCCTTGTCCTGGCCCCTGAGTCAGGAGGAACAGCTAAGACAGGACCAGCAAACTTTTGGGGGGAGAGCAGCCCTATGGCAGCGAGAGAGCTAGACCTCCCCAAGACGGGGCCATCAGGAGGAAAAGCTCCATTAGCACCCAGCTGCTTCTTGCCCCTCTCAAGCTAGAGGCCAGACAAGATTCATCATCTCCCTCAAGACTGGCTGGTCACCAAACCCAGAATAACTGCTGGCACGATGCACTGTGCCTCTGCCAGACCCCAGGCACTGATGCACCTGGCACTGACATCCCACACATGCTCTGCTCACAGCAGAGTCCTCCAGCATCAGCCTCCTCCAGACTGAGGACCAGCCTGGCACCGAGTACCCAACAAGCAGCTGAAGCTGTAACTGTTCTCAATAAAGCAAGGATGTTACTTCTCTCGGAAACCACTGAAATATGTAACAGAGACTCTGAGGACATCCCTTGTAGATTACTTCCCTCAGTAGGAGAAAGCTGTTGTCCTCCACTCTCCTGCCCACCTGAATCCCTCCTCTGATGGGCACTGCAATGATAGGTCTAGAAGATATGAATGCTGATTTCAGTGGGCTTGAGGATCTCACTCGTGCCTGTCCTTCTAATGCACACTTGCTCCTAAGAGCTCAGAGGAACACGAATTTAAAGATCCTCTTGCAAATCTCTTCTTCATATCATGTGTCTAAACACTCTACCTTTTTTTGCAATCATTATATACCAGCTTGAATAGCTCTCACAGCTGTTCCACCTTTTATGGTGCTCTCCAAAGATTACAAAACCCAAACAGGGTAGAAGGGTTTCTAATTTGCAGATGTGCATCTAATGAAGTTTGACGATAGATGTTTCTTTCACAGAGTTCAGACAGCTCCATTAATCCTAACATAACTCTTGACAATACTTCAAGTGATCTGTGCTAACCAACTGGGTATATAGCCTTCAGCTTTGCAAGTGTGGGCTAAGGCATGCCAAACAAAACTTCCTTTAGCCAAGTTTTAGGGCAAGGGGTTTTCCCTTGCCTTTGCAGGGAGATAACGGCTCCAGTCAGTCAATTACCAGAGCTCAGCCCACAAACTGCAAGCCATTCAACTGTGATTACAGAAGAGCACGTCCAATCCTGCCAGTGGGGATTGTGGTAGGAGAAGTCAGGCAGCACCTTCTCAGCAAATCAGGATTTATTCCATTAGGATGTAAGAAATTTCTGGAACTTCTCCTAAGCATACTTCCGTGCCTGAAATCCAAACAGGATTTTGTTGGATCCAAACAACTCTATAGGCAGTTGTCTATAGAGGTGCTGACACAAGGGTTGCTGCCTATTTGGATTTCAGAAATGGAAGTACCTTAGTCTTGATATCAACTGGTCTGGTCCCAGTTTTACCACTGTTGGCAGCAAACAGCCTTTTAGACAGCAACTCTGAGCAGTGACACTGGCAGGAAGAGGTCCATGAACGAGGGCCATCAGAAGTTTGCATCAAAGACGTCCAACTCTCTAAAACACATGGATATTTCAATAGGGCATCTTGTAATGTCTTGATTACATATAACCCAAAATAACAAAGCTGCTTGTGCCCTTTCATATTTAGGGCAAGCTGTTAAAAGGAAGGTCATCCAAAGCACTGGCTCACCACTGGCCCTTGCAGTCCTCCAGCCTGTCCCACCAGAAGAGTAACATGTGTGGGCAATAACAAGTCTTGAAATTGGATAGTGGCTGCAGAGCATGTGTTCATCCTCTGGTTATTTCCAGGCAGGCACACCTTGATAGCCCTGCTTAAAAGGGTGTAAAAGCATGTACATGTCTGTTTAAAAACAAAGCTTTTGGGTTTTGCATTGCAGTGAAATACTATGTTTTAAGTTCAAAAAAGCTGTCTGCACGAGTTGGGAGCCTGCCCCACATTTTGCCATCCAGCAGACTAAAATGCCCACTTTCTAAAGTCTTACTAAAACTGAAGGGTTTAGTATCTCTGACCACTGCATGCTTCAATTCGCAGAAAGGGGTAACTATAACGAGAGGAGAAACACTCTTGCACTTCTCAAAAATCTTGGTCAGAGGAGACAGGCAGGGACAGGCGATCACAGAGGAGGATCTGCCTTTTGTTTTGCCACCTCCACTAAACCACCAGGTCCATGACAGCAAAGCAGATGTGCTCAGGAGAGTGCTGGAAACCAGGAGCTCACCCCTAAGGTGGAGAAGCCCCTTGCAGAGGGAGGAGCTGGGCTGATAAGGTCCACACACCCTTCAGTCTTCTGGGCTCCTTGGGTGAGGGAATCGCATGGCTTTGTAAAGGCTCAGAAGCTTTAGAAAACCATAAGGGTCATGAACACAGAGCCAGCAGGTTAATGCCATAAAACAGCACATGAACCACAGCTCCTGCTGTCCCTACACCCGTGAGGGGAGTTTAACAGAGGAACAGTACAACGCCGGTTGTAAGGGAAGCAAAAAGCTACCTGAACTGCAGGAGGTCCTATTACAAAGACAAAAAGAATGTTACTCAGGCTGAGTAAGTACAGTAGGTATCTCAGAGTACATAAAAAAAGGACAGTCCCCTTTGTCAGAAGGTCTGCAACCTAACAGGGAGATGCCAGAAGGGAAACAAACAGGATAGACAGGACAAGTGACAAAATTACTGTGCAAAGGCCATCACATGGTTGAATAGCTTTTATGTACATCTAAAATAAATAATACCTGCAAAGAAGTTTGACAACAGAAATGGGTGCTCTGGAGGAAGCCGGCTGAGGGGAAGGCATCCTGGCTGACATGGAGCGGAGAAGATTTTGATACGTCAAAACTTGAAACAAAAAGAACAGAAACCCAAACATCTCTACACAAATGCTCAGCCACGGGGCTATGGCAGGTGTCCCTGGTGGCAGAGCTGGGTATGGGACAGCCCAGGAGGACAGTGATCTGAGAAGGTGGAGGTGAGCTGGAGGCAACTGGAGAGGTTTTTGATTTCATTTTTCTAGACCACATCCTGCTTGAATTTCACTGTAATCAGAACATTTCCCAAAAGCACATTGATCTTGCTGAACTGGCAGATTTTGACCAAAAATATCTCTTTTGCCTATTTCAGTAGTAACCATGGAAGCCAGCTTTGCACAGACGTCCCATCAGAGAGAGCAGGGTGGTGAGAGACAGCGAGGTGAACCCAGACAAGCTGGGAGCTGGGACTTGGGCAGCTTTTGTGGTCAGACCAGGAAGCATAAGCGCAGACAGCAGGGAGAAGTGGAATTATGCAGGGCTTTACAAGAAAGAGCTCATGGACTGCAGGGAACCCAAGGAATTCAGTGCTTGGGGAAACCAGGTATAGACTGGTATGTTGGTAGGAGCTAAATTAAAAATAATGCTACTAAGAATGTGTTTAATTACTTGGTAATTTTTTAAGTTTAGGAGAAACACAAACACTCACACTATGGACACTAGTTTAGCATACTGGGGGGAAAAGTCACTTATGTCCAGAAGTTATATCTGGCAGTTAAAATATATGGAGGCAGGATGCCAGACTAGATGGACTTTTGGTCACCCACATTCCTAAATTTTCAGGCGTACAGAGAGTCATGGGCAATATTCTTTAAAAATTAGTCATATAGTATAGAGAGCATCAGTTCTGCACGTGTCATACCCCCCGCTCAATTGATAGCAAACAAAGCATTTCAGAGATTTGCTTACTCTTAAAAAAAAAAAAAATCATTTGCAGCCCCTCAGCATACAGAACAACCCTGCAGTACGTAGTATCAGACGGACGCCTTTTCTGGTAAGCAAGCAACAAATCAGATTACAATGAATATGGCTCAGTTCCCAATGAATGGTTTCCCGAATTCCACTTGAAAGAAATTATTTTGGCCCTGCTTACTTACAGGGGTTAGTCAATAAATCCTCCTGCCCATGTCTGGGTTTTAGCACATTTTAGCAAGCTACATGCTGGAAAGTGTCTAGTTCATTAAAAACTGCTCCTAAAATGCCATGCAAATATTTCTCTTTCAGAAACAAGTTCTTCTGAGAACCTGTTCTAGATAGTTCACACTTTATAGACGTAGACCATGATTTAATCCAGTTTGAATTTGAGATGTACCACAAAAGAAAAAAAATAATCTCTGTTGTGCAGAAGCCAACCCTGTGCCTGAACGACATTCCCACGACTCAGCAGGGCAGGAGAAAAACGCCGTGTCACCAAAAAACAGATGACAGCAGCTGGTTTGACCGTGGTGATGCTGCAGCTGCACGCAGCATCGCTTCTGTCCCAGCAAGAATTAATGCTGCTGGTGTCACCCCTTGCCAACAGCAGCATAAAAGGTAGTGATATTTAAATAAATGCTTGGAGGAGGTTATCAATTCATTGACCCATTAGTGAGAAGCCATCCCTGGGATTCAAACTGATGAGAGTGCAGGGAGCTTGGCAGTGGCGCGGGCCTGCAGCTAAGCAAGTTTTTGCATCATTGTGATAACAAGCGTTAGAGCAGCGTAGAGTCAATGGGTTCTAGCTCCCTGCTCTTCCAGGAAGAAGAGTGGTTTGGGCCCTTTTCCAGCAATCTCAGAGAAACTGCAGTGCAAGCCGCTGGCAATTCCCTGCCAGAAGCCCAGCCTCGCCTGCTACTATCTTGGCAGCCTGCTGCATCCACCTAGCAGCTCTCTGCATCCCCACACTCCCTCCCTGACTCCCTGCCAAGGCCCACGGTGGGCGCAGGGTGGCTCCAATCCCTCGCTGGACCTTGCCCTCCGTCTACAGCCAGGCTTCAGGAGAGCCCAGCCATTAGCCCAAGGTGGCTAGGGAACGCCTCGTACCAGGTCACCTGGATGGTGGACGGTGGTGGGATAAGGTCTGGCTGTTTTGCCGTTCAGTCAGCTGAACTTTCAGGTTTTGAAAATAAAAAGCATTAGAGATCAAAGATGTCTGCCAAGTTGAAGAAGGCAGGAGCTTCTCCAGCTCTCCTTCTGCGCTTCTGCTCAAAGACTATCCCCCAACAGAGGACTTCTCCCTTCACAAGAGCTCGCTCAGCCTCCCAGCCCCACAGAGGAAAATTTGCAAGATTAAAAAAAAATAATAAATATTTCAGATAAAATATTTAGGGCACGGGAGATTTTCATATCAGTTCATAAAAGATTAAAATACTAAAATGGTGTTTGGGGTGTTATTGCGAAGCAGCCTCAGGAATGGAAATTTGAGCAGGTCGTGGTTGGTCTGGACTTTATTCCCAGTGCTGTTCTCGAAGTGTTTGAGGGGAGTTTAGTAGTTTAGTACCCCACCAGAGAGCTACACGGAAAAGCTGCTATCCCCAGGGAAAACACACCAGGCTTCCGGTAGAAAGCTCAGGTTGTCCCACGGAGACTGTGCAGCCATATGGCCTGTGAAGTCCTGCATGGTCTGCATTTCCAAATGCTTCCCCAGGAAGGATGAACGCCTTTATGCAGATGAGCTACACAAGTAGCAAGCTATTGGGACACTGAGTGAAGCTCCAAGACAAACACAGTATTGGGAACTTCAGCATTAGTTCTCACGTCTTGTGATAGGCAGGAGGATGACCCATCTCAGCATAGAAAGCTTTGTTGCAATACACATATAACGTTGCTCCTTTTAACACAAAGTGGTTGCTAGTATTTGGGGTCTTTTGATTCCTCTTATTTTACAGCATGCACAGTCTTGCTCCCTGGACATCCCAGGGACAGTTAGGAGGGGTCATCTCCCCCTCTCACATCCAAGCATGCCCCACCAGCTGGCCTTCTGCCCTGGCACAGCACGTCTCCTGTCGCTGCCTTCGCCGTAAGCCGGTACTGCGATTGCTTTTATGTTCCTCACTGGCTCCTGGCTTTTTCCAGCTGTTTTTTCCCTTCTCTGTGGCTCTCTGCTGTTTATCAGACACAGCTCTGCTCCAACTGCCCTCCAGCCACCTCAGGTTCCAGCCTGAGGACACTCCTCCAATCTATTGTTTCGGCTATCATGAAGCCAAGGAGCTTGTATTTCCTTCCTCTCTAGGCCTTGGTGAAATGTTGCCAGCAAACCCATCGGCCAACAGATCAAAGACACATTCTCTAGCTGTCACACCCAGGAGCATCTGGACAGCCTGAGGAAGACCATCTGACTCCTTTCATAAATTCTCCTGAAGTAATGCATACTCACAAACCACTTCTAGATGCAAACTTTTCCACATCCAACACCAGCTCTCCAATACCACCACTGATCTTAAAATCCTCCCCTGTGCTTTTCATTCAACATGGCATTCAGTGCTGTAAACAAGAGGATGTGGCCCAAGTAAGTGTAGGTCTGTGCAGGGGAAAGCAGCATGATTTGCTTGCTTGTAAATACCCACTGCAATGTGAGAATTCATAGGATCACAGAGTATCTCAAGTTGGAAGTGACACATAAGGATCAACTAGTCCAGCTCTCTGCTTCTCGCAGGACTACTTAAAACTAAATTCTCCTGGTTTGAGGTAAAATCCTGGCACTATGACTAAGAGCACCATCTAAGCACTCCTTGAACTCTGACAGGCTTCAGAGTGACCCCTTCACTGGGGAGCCTGTTCCAGTGACTGACCACCCTCTCAGCAAAGAACCTTTTGCTAATGTCCAATCTGGACTTCCCCCGATGCAGGTGTGGAGGCACGCAACAAAAGGAGCAACAGTGTACCTGCCACCATCCATTCCTCTGCTGAGTAGATCATGCAAGTGCAATCAACGAGATTAAATTATGGATTAATTGGACTCAGCCTGCAGCAGATTAGCAAACACTCAAACGACTCTCTTTTGGCAGCAAAGATTATTCTGAATAGTCACAAAGCTGAAGAGCTACAGACCTGGTTTTTACTACTGCAGAGCCTACCTGTTTCCAGACAAACTCCACAGGGTGCTGGGCATTCCCAGCCTAAATAAGAAACCTATCCCAGATGTTCGAGGGGGGGATTTTGGACAGAAAACAAATGGAACCTAAAAACATGCACATGCTTGAGACATCCAGCATGAAGATGCAAGTACAGACACAAGGTCCGAAGGCAGTCTGTGAACAATGTGAATGGCACTAGGGAATTCTTAATTTTTTCCGTCCCTAAACAGACAACAGATTTCTGAGTAGCCAGAAGGAGCACTTTTGGATCCCCATATTCCAAAGAAATTTTCAATTGCTCAAAATGTTGGGATTTTTTTGGTTACATAAAACAACTTTAATGACAGAAGGACCAGAGACCTTCTAACAAAACAACAAGGAACCACCATCTGATTGTAGAAATGCAAGACTAAACAATTTACAAAAACCCAAGCCAGCTCACAACACTGTATCTCATTCTCTTTAATAAAAGTGGCCAGTGTTTTTCATTTACTGTGCAAACAGAAAGCAACAGCGGGTTTCCCAAGGGAGGCACTCTTGTGCAACTGTTTACTAGAGGCAATCGGCCAACTCCAAAGTCTTAGGAAGTCAATCCTCTTCCCCCCTCACCTCACTGCAAAAGGGTGGTGTAAAAACTACTTGGATTGGCTTTAGTTCCTGTTTTGCTGGGGATTTAAAAAAAGCTCAATAGCTTGATCAAAAAAAACCTTCCCAACCAAGGGCACAACAAGTGTGACTGCTTCTCAGCATCTCACTCACCATATAAATGAAAATATTCTTCTCTGCCAATACACTGCAACTTTAACCCAACCGTGATGGCTTATATACTTGAACATAACCGTTTGCACTGACTTCCCTCAGGCTGTCTTTAATACCCCGTAGCAATATCCCAGTGGCTGAAGCCACTCAAGCAGACCAAAAGCCCATCACCGGCAGCAGTCTAAAACATTCAATCCTAATGCCATGGTTTTCTCCATTTGTAACATCTTGCCTCTCTGCACACTGTGCTTCATGACAACTGGACAGGCAGATTACATTAAAGCTCATGCATACCTTTTCAAATGATTTCTCATCAAGTCTCAGCGGGCATTAATTGAAGATTAAACTAATCATTCCTTGAGGCTTCTTACAGAGTGTTTTATCACTTTTTGTGAATACATTATGGAGAACTTCAGTGAAGTGCTGATCTGGCAGGATCACTGAACATACAAGCTGGAGCGGCTGGAAAGCCCAACACGCATCAGGGAAAGGAGGACCTGGAACATCCTCGATAAATGGGACCAGAAAAAAACCCCATCTCTTTCTTCTGGCTGCAAAAACCAGTCTAGCAAAACAAAAATGGTAAATGTTTTCCAAAATATCACTGTGCCTTTCTGAAAACAAAAGAGCAAATCTGACAAGAGCTGTTTGACGTTATATGAAATATTCCTGAAGATCTCTCTGATCTTTTCTGCTTCCTGAAATTTGGAGAATATACCACAACACCCAGCCAAAACTCAGCTACTGGAACTCATGTTGATCCCTGCTTTGAGCTGCTTCCACCATAACCAAATTCTTTCATCAACGGATCTGCAGCCCCATGCCTGACCTCTGGTCCGTACAGCGCCTCTCTGGGTATTGTACATGGCTATCGGATAACAACAACTGACATCCAGACTTCCACCAGCCTCTGGGTAAAAGCCATAATATGATGGGTCATGGCAGACCCCCAGATGAAAAAAAATAATGTGCTTTTTCTGCAGTGCCTTGCAGGGTTAAGGAGTCATTTAACCAGAGATGAAAGCTGAAAGAAAGGTCAAAAAAGGTTTTGAAGCAACAGAAAACACCCCCTGGAATGTCTGAACCAGACACTTCACTCAGTAATAAAATTCTTGGTCCCAAAAGGAGGATCAATTATATTCTTACTAATATTTGCTTTGACTGAAATACGCATTTTCAGGTTTTCTTCTGCTGTAAAGGTAGAAGACAATCCTGAACACTGGTCACCTTAACTATCAGAATATTTTGGAAGTATTTTATCCATCTCATTACGGTAAATGTTTTAGAAACACTACTGTGTACTCTATTCTGTCCTGCCTCCCTGTGCCACCTTTATCTTACAAATGAGAACTTTAGGAAGGCATCACATGCAAGTTCTCACCTAAGCATTTTAGATATTACAGATGGTGTGAGTTTTCAGTCAAAGCTTCCAGAATCACTCTCACTTTTAAGATCATTTAAATGCTTCCCACTGCTGTCGACATGCTACAATACAGAAAAGCAAGTTCAGCTTTGTTTTAAATTATCATCATGATATGACTGCAGTTCACTCAGAAATGGTCAAAAATCAACTCTCTCTTTCATTCTCTAATACTCAATTCTGTATGAAATCACTGTAAAATAGTAGGTAAATCTTGTGAATAAGATTTTCGTTTACATTTGACTGTGTTAATTATTGTCAGAGAGCCAACATATGTGCCACTGCCTATTTTATTTATACACACACATATGTATACACATAGTATCATTTTGTATACATTTACACACACACACATTATTTTACCTGGCTGATTTCTAATAGCAACTATTCCAACATAAATCCCTTGGAAGAGAATAGAAAGGGACAGCTTAAGGAAGACCAGGCCCTCACCTCATGACAGAGCCCAGGGAAAGCTCTCCACACACAGATTAACCCTCAGGAAGTGGAAGAGCACTGTATTTTGCCTCCAAAAATTTGGAAATATGTTGCATGTCCCCACACTATCTCTCTGAGACTGCTAAAAATTAAAAACATGCTTGGATGCCACAAGCTGTTTTTCTCTGTGCTGTAGTTTTACATAACAATCACCAAAAAAAGAAATTAGTTTGCCTTTCTTTAAATAATATTCTCATCAGAAAATTCTCCAGGTAAAAGCTTGGGAAGACAGCGAGACTGCCTGCCAGTCAAATGTGGGATTGTAAGAAGGCACATCCATCACGAGACACAGAAAGTGTTGGACTCTCAAAATTGTGAAGAAATGTTAAAAAGTCAACAAATTTTACCATACACCCCTACTACTTTCCCAGCTAACATCTTCAACATGGTCCAGTCGCACAGCAACCTCAGAGACAGCACATTAGCAGAAAGCAAATGGGTTCAAGGACCCAAAGTACTGATCAGTTAAACCCTATAAACCCCAAAATCAGCAATCACCACAGAAAGTAGGTATGACATGGACTCCTCTATCCACAAGGTACAAACCTGTGAAGCAGCTCCTTACAAGGGACTGAAACAGTGATCTACTTGACCCCCTCTGGCTGAAGAGAAGACAATACAGCAACTTCTCCTCACTCAGAAATTGCAGCCCTGAAACACTGCCCTGTTCTCTTGCTCTGTTTTTCAGAGGTGGAGCAGAAGGGAGGCACAAGCTCAATGCACAAAGCCACACTTTGGGGGGGTTTACGGTGTGGAAGAAAACCTTCGGTACCTGCTGTCCTAGGAACGGAAGATCCTCCATGAGCCTTGAAGTCAATGCAGGAGTCCTCACAGCAGATCACTGACCCGGAGCAGAACTTCGTGTCTGGGGGAGAGAGAGTGTGGCAGAACAAAGCACGGTGCAGGGAGGGTAATGAGGTAAAATTTCATAGCAATTGAGGAAGAAGGTCAGCTGTGATTAGCCAAGGTTATCTTATAAAGGTCTAGTGAGGTGGGTTTAGTCTACTTTGCAAACTCTAGTCTTTCAAACAGCACAGACAAATATATTCCCCTCACATCCTGGTCCCACCATAAATGACTTGAATCAGCCTGCAAGCCTTCAACAACCTCATTCCTGTGTGCTGAAAGCTACTCGCTTTAAGCCAACACAAACACATCCTCAACTACACATCTTACCACCGCCAGCAAAAGGTGTCTCTTTGAAAGACATCCCAGCCTTAACCAGGCCACCAGTGGACGCCGTTTTTCCTGAATTTTCTCTCGTCTGTCAGTCTCTTCCATTAGTGAGTTAATGCTCACCGTGCTGTCCTTCAGAAGATCCCAAGTCTTTTTTAAAACATGGTGGGCCCTGAAGGTATTGTTATCTCTGTTTTACACAAGGAGAAGCCAGAGATAGCAAGAGGGAAAAATTCAAAAGCTTCTAAATGACTGTGAAACTGAAGTAATTTTCAAAAGAGAATTGGACACTGCAGAGCTGAAGTCAACCTTGCACGTCCTTCAGTCACGCCTCAAAATGAAAAACACTCTCAATTCAATTAAGGCAAGGTCCTCAAAGCCACAGAGGTACCTAAAAAGTATCACAGCGTGAAGTGATTTCCATGTCTAAGACTCAGAGCTAAATTAGCCACAACTTCTCCCCCTCTCCAGAAGAATAACTGATTAGGTGCCGAACGGTCCACAGGAACCCATTTTTTCACCAGAAGAAGGTATTTGGGTACCTCAAGTTTTTCTTCCTCCATGCTGAAATCTCACCGTTTTGGCCCAGCTGAACCTCTCAGCACTCAAGCCCGTGAAAGCCCAGTCGGGATGGGGAAGCTGTGAGCTCCTCAAGGAGCTCCTCGAAGCAGCTCTGGAGCTCAGCACCAGGGAGCAGCCACTCCGACTTCCATTTAAAGAGGTGGCTGGAGGAAGGGGGGCAGGAAAACAGCACCCACTGCCAGGGCAAGGTGGTGGCAACCACCTCCCCCTGTGGAGAGAGGTGCTGGGTTTGGACTCTGCCTCCGGGGCCGGTTTTGATTTTTATCCAGTGATGTTTCCATGCAAAGCGTGTAGTAAGCAGGCTCGGGAAGGCCGCCAGATACCTGCTCCCCATCTCCCTCCAGGGGAGGTCCCACAGGTAGGCCGCAGTCAGGCTCCCACTTGCTTCTCGCTGGCTCTGCAAAGCCTTCTCCCCACCATGGCACAACTTCAATAGGGAGGGCTGAGAGGTTGCCTACAGCCTGGGAAGGCACAGGTGGATTTGAATATCCCTTGGGAGGAGGAGGAGAACCCGAACCCAAGCTAGACCACTTCTGAGACGAGTATTGTAACCATTAAATTACTACACGAAAACCAACCCCGCGGATCATTTGTATCTTAAGCAGCGAGCGCAAGGCCGTGAGCCGGGGCTGTGGCATCAGGGGCAGGTTTGACTCCCCTGGCCGGGTCTGGAGCTGGCAGAGTGTGGGAGCCACTGGCGGGACGTGGCGTGAGAGCTGGCACGGGGACACGGGTGGGAAGAGGAACCCAGGAGCAGAGACCAGAGCAGAGAACCCAAGCGACAAGTGTCGGGGAGGGAACAAGGTCCTGCAAATGGGTCCTCTTGAAATCACCAGAGGTACGTCAGTTCCCACCAGCCAAAGTCCCAATCCATCACTTAAAGGTTAAAATGCAAACCGAATTCTCTTTTATCACCACCAAAGTGCTTCTACCTTGAATTTTTAAGAGTTTGTTTAAGCTGAGGTTAAAAATAATCCGGGCTCCTTGACTGTTAAGCAGATCATAAAACTCTGTAGTCCAATAGTAAAACTACAGAAACTTTCTGTAGCAGCCTAACCCTTGCGTGCTTACCTTCCTCACCCTCAAACTGAAACACTTTAGCTGCAGAAATTTAACTAAGGGGGTTTCTGAAAGGAATTTTTAAAGCATTTGTTAGCCAACGCGGTTTTATCACAAACCAACACAACATAGTAAGTAACAGCTAGGTCTATGCTTAATTGTTAGAAAACAGTATGTTTGTAATTAAAGAGCAAGTCTATACATGTAGTTTGAAATACTGAGAGCCTCATTTTCTTCAAATTTGCTTTTTTTCCTTCCAATTCCTTAAATGTGTATTTGAAAGAAGTGGAAGGACAAGTAGCACTATTTGGAAGTTGCAAATAAGTCTATTGAGAAAATAAGCATTTTAAACATTTTAATCTCACTGAAAATATACTAAACAGAAAAATAGATGTAGAAAAGTGCACTTTTGACAGAACAGGAGGTATTTAGAGGTGGAATCCCTCTAAATAGGGGTAGATGAGTAGGCTGAATAAATGGAAATACCTGCAATTCATTTTAGACATTTGTCAAGATAATTTTGTAGCGAGATGTGTGCAAGAGCTGCAGAACTTGTTTCAGGCCCATTTGGAAATAAAGTCTGACACAGGATTTTGATTTAGATTTCAGACTCATCTCAGTGACACAGTCATTAATTTATCCAACAGCATTAGAAGTGAACAGCAAGTACCCCTAAACCTCCTCCCACAAAATAAGAAAATTACAGCTAAAATTCTGCATCATTCCACGCTGATGATTTTTTAGACAGAATTTCCCACTCACTTTAACAAGGTGATAATTTAAAAATCTCTGCCAAGGAATACAACCTCCTCTCTGGACCCCCACATCTCCGAAGAAATATGCTGGTAGAATTTGATATCCTGTATCTAGAGCATCAAAAAGCATTTGGGAGATTTGTGTAAGGAAAAAGTATAGAGATTTAATTCCTTGGGAGGTCCTTTTTATTCTAAGGAAAAAAAAAAATAAGAGAGGATCCTACATTTTTGGAATTCTGACCATAAGGACACAGACACGGCTTATGGTCCTTTTGGCCAAGCACCTGATGGCTGTAGAAGAAATACCATATAGTTGTGTCTCCACTGACTTGCTATCACCATTTTTTCAGCATCTGCAACGATGTGGGAGCGTTACAACAATTAACCTTGCTTCGAAGAACAATGCTGGCCAGTCCTGCTTGTACTGTCACATTATTTAAATATCCAAAAAATTCATTATACCGCCTGCCAATACACAGGGCAGTCTTATAGCCTTTAGTTTTAGAAGCTAGCTCAGTTTTTCAGCATGAATGACGCTGCTTAACAGGAGGGGAAAATGTGGAATGAAGAACAGGACAGATAGATACCTCCTGCAATGTAAGCAGAGCCAAACAAGCTTAATGCATTCAAATCAGACACCAGGCAATTCTCTGGCAGCATTTGTTGAGGCACACATGAAAAAGCTGTAAGCCACAGTGCCAGCAGCAGTAGAGGGCTCAACATAGGACCCCTGGGGTCCTCTCCAAGCCTATGTTTGAGCTCTTTGACCGCTCTGTATGACTTCTCATTATGGCGCTTTTCTGTGTACCATTTGTACTTCAACTGCATTCAAGACTGTGCAATCTAATATTTTTTAAGTTGTCTGTGAAGTCTTTAACATTGTATTTACCTTCTTGAGCTCTACTAAGGACTAAGCTTATATTTTCCAAAACTATTAAAAATTACACCAAGACTTTTTTCTGAATGGTTGTATCTCTGTGGATGCGGAGGTACAGGTCTTTTCTCTTGTATATTACTCTGCAGTTGTCTAGACCAGGGGAGAAAATGGAGAAGAATATTCACAGTCAGTTTTAATTTTGACTACCATGAAAGTTTCTTATATGTGAGGTTTGTTGTCTCTCCTTTTCTCCTAAAACGTTAGCAGGTAATTGAACAGTAGAGATACCAACAGAGACTCCTGCAAAGTCCTGATGACTTTCCTGCAATAGGAAAAGTGATGATTCTGTTCCTATCCTCTGTGTTAGTCCCTTTAACTACTTGGGACCATAACCAGGTAAAAATTACAGGAACACTTTCCCTTTTATTTCTCTAGAATTTAGAGGCTTTGATGACAATTAGTAAGGGATCTTGGAAGTCCAGCTATACCTCTATACCTTATCAATCGAATCACCTCTACCCATGGGCTGTCAGGCTTCAAAGCACACAGATTTGTGACAGCTTCTTTCCACAAAATCCATTTTGACATTTACTCAATATATCATGTTTACTCTACAAAGTGAAGTCTTTGTCGTTGTTTCCATACGTTTGCCCAAGGAAGGCTAGGTTTGCCTGTGCACATAACCCTTTACTCATCAATTACATTTGCCACCTTCTCTTACCACAGCAATTATTTAATTCATATCAAACAAACCCATTAATTTGACAACTCCACATTTGGGACTCCTGGGTGGCTACCATGGCTACCACCTATTTTTATCAATAGTATTATGCATTTTATCCAACTGTTCTAAACCTGTTCTGCTGATATGTCAATTTAAAACAGCTTTTTGCACTCTTTCAGATACCAAAACGCTCCAGAAGCGAAAGTTCCTCAAAAAGATGGAGATCTTTTATAATGAACAGCAAAGCAAAGATTTATTTAGCCTTTCTGTAACAGCCCTATGTACTTTGAGTGTTCTTATTACACTGGAATCACCTGTCAAGCCTGCTGATGGACAGGCTTCCTACCCTTCATGTGTTTGAAGGGGTTTTCTCATTGTTTCTCTGAGCTTAGCAAGTTGTTCCTCAAAATTGATTTTACCTGCCTTGTTTAACTTGCCTTATTTAACTCGAATGTATGCTCTTTTCTATTTCCTCTGTTCAAACATGACCTCCACTTTCTGAAAGATGTCTTTTTACTTCTAACATCTCTCTGCTCTTTCACTGAGCAATACCAGCTTTTCAGAGAGTTCTACTCAAGCCTTTTGTTAGAAAAGAGGTACACGCTTTCCTGAGCTCATATTATAATGTTTTCTCACTGTCTGCATGTTATTTGCAAGTATCTTATTCTTTTTAGCTGTTCCTTTGAACCACAAGATTTTAAGAATCATTCCTGTATTTATGTATTCCGTCTCATTGATGTTTTCTTTGTTTACACTGGGACAAGAAAATTGAGTTTGTCCTGGCCACTGTGTATTGCTCTGGTTTAAAACCAGTTATCTTTTTCTTAATTACAGTAAATTGGTTCACCCTCATACATCCCTTTCCCTGTTGTCCCTCACATTGGGTTCTTTCTCCTCCTTTTCTGATCCTCTGTTTGGTGCCATTGGTATTTCTTCTGCAGAGAAAGGACCTTCCTTCCCATGTACTCCTCCAAATACTCTCTTGATAGCAGGCATCTCAAAAAAAAAAACAAAAAAAAAACACCAAACAAATCTCTCTTCTAAATAAAATTGACCCATTTTCCAAGACAAGAAGAGCCCGTATTTTCAAAATGGAGTCCTCTGATTTTCTCAGCCAGCATTTTGGGAAGGAGAATTTTCCAGACAATTTCAGGACTACTGTGCAATGATACTAATTATGAACACAGTCAACACCAATATCAATCCTTCCACCTCCACATCTCTCCAAGATATGAAATGTATTACTCTAGCCTTATTCTTTCTTTGTTTCCCACAAAAGCACTAAAGTTCCCTGGAAGAGCAGTTTCTTCACACCTCCAAGATAGTTTGGATGACAAGTCTAAGAGGATTAGCTTCTGTAATGTTTTCTAAAAACCACTGTAAGGATGGCGCAGATGACTGATTTTCATCCAGGAGATTCTAGCATTGTTCCACTATCTCATGCATTTATTAGGATTTCATTTCTTTCTGGAGCCTCAAGGG
Organism: Scolopax mira; assembly: GCA_004320125.1. Lineage (NCBI taxonomy): Eukaryota > Metazoa > Chordata > Aves > Charadriiformes > Scolopacidae > Scolopax > Scolopax mira. The sequence goes on from BJBW01005591.1 coordinate 335,680, forward strand.
AAATTCCATAATCAGCACACCTGGTATGTGTAGTATAAATAATTAAGGAGATGCCCTCTCTAACAATCTATGCAGAAAGGCTGTTCTGCTGTAAGAAATGGCCTGGATCATAGTCTTATTAGAAGAAAGAATTAGCATTATGAGATCCTCTCCATTTTCCGACTCAGAAAACCTCATGAACATTTACTAAAACAGAGGGAGTCAAGGCTCTACCTGAACTATAGAGGAGCCTACTCAATCAGTCTGTTTATGAGTTAATTCAGTATTATTCTTTCTACACTGTGAGCATAGATGGTACTTTATCACCATTTTTGTCTACCAGAATATAATTTATTGCTTGCCTATACAAAACGATCGTGACACCAATCTAGTTTACAATCACATGAAGAAAAATACTTTACGTGACAAATCTGGCAATAAGCCACCACAATATAAACTGGTTTGATGACAAAAATACTTAGAGCAAACCACGTTAGAGACAACAGAGATCATGAGAAGCCTTCCATAATTAGCTTTAGCTATTCATCAATTTGCAAGGTTAATATAATTGTTACAGCCCAAGCTCTGATCTCTGGAGATTCCTCCCCCCCTAGACATTAAGAGCTCCAACATCCTCAAGAATTGAACGTTCTAAGAAGAAAGAAATACGTTATCACAAATGGATAAAATAGTCAACATCTCTTTTGCGTTGCAGGACATGCAAATGTCTGATGGCTCACACTAACATGCTGGCAGCATCTGCACAATTTTGATCTAATAGGGTTATTTGGGGTTTTGGTGGTGGTTTTTTTCCCCTGAGGGGAAAATCCCTCAATAGCTGGACTTCCACTTAAGAGCTTTATGTCTTTCTCTGTTTTACCATCAGAACTCTTTGTTTTGAATTCTTCTTTCTGCTACTTTTGATTAATCCCTGCCTTTGTCTGTATTTAATATTTACACTACAGATCCCTCACTTGAAACTGTTTTTTTTCCCTTTCCCCAAATCCAAACTCAAGTTTTGCTTTAAAGCTTCTAAAAAAGTTTTATCATTTGAGTGTGATTCACTTTACACTGCCATCTGTAATTGAAGTACAGCACAGTAAATATCATATTTGTGATTTGGAATCTAGCTTTGCAGATAAAAGAGGTTAAAACAGTTCATTTAAATACACCTTTTTGATATGTAACTGAAATAGATTCAAACAATGAGATTTGCTAATCATTACTCTTATTTTCCAACACATTAATTGGTTATAGGCAGTCAAATCAAGAAAATCAGCTTCTCATCAAGGGCTGTGTTATAAATTCTGAGTATTTTTTTTTTACAGCTAAAAAATGTTAATGAATAATTTATGACCAAAAGATTAAATCTCATATGAACAAAGCCAGACATATGTGCAACATTGTGTGAACATACTCCCACCCTTTCAACTAGCCCAGTTACCCTAAGTCTGCCTAGGTGCTTATGCATTTTTCTAAAGCAACCAGATTTGAACGATTTGCGACTAAATCTATTGCTATTAGTGTGAGCAGGCCATATTTAAATTCCATTTTTCAATGGATTGTGAACAAAACCATATTTATTGCCAGAATTTCTCCCTTTCTAAAAGCCAGATACAAGTGCATCTGATCAAGCACCTCCTTACACCTTATATTGCTTTAAGGGGAGTCTGCTCAGCTGCAAGGTCACTCCTGCATGGGTCCTCTAGAACCAGAGCCTTCCATTGCAGGATGATAAAGCATTGTAAGATTATGGTAGTTTTCCTAAGACAAATAGAAAAGGACTCATCTTTATCTTCAAAGTTAGTTTGTGTAGGTAACATCAAGAGCTTACCCCTCAATTTATAAAAAAGAAAGCAGGGAAGAGTCATCAGTGTAGGCATCCTACGATAAAATTCAGTATTCAGTTTCAGTACTGCCCTCTTATCCTACCCAGAGCAGTAGGATGCGTGGGATGTGATTAATTAAACCAATTTCAGAACCCTCAGCAAAAAGTAGTTTAGTAAGTGGTAACAGGAGAACTCTGGACACGTCCAGAGGGAGAAGCCCCCTGGTTAGCCCCACAAGCTCAGCAGTATGCTTCCTCTCTTTGAGAAGCACACGTGTGATTTGAAAGTCTGCGCAGCACGGATTTACATCCATGGGATGAGCACTTGACAACTTTAGGTATTTTGTGAAACCTGTAAGACTCACCTTTCTCCACCTTCCTGCTTCATTCTGCTCTGGCACACACCTGCACAACCCCAAACCCGCCCTGCTCCATCAATTAGCATCTTCTACACAGCCACAGCTGATTGAGCCCACTCATACCAAGCCCACTGTCGGTACCCCCGAGAGGTAGGGACAAAGGGGTTAATCCAACTCTCAGGCATACATTAAACCATGCTAAGAGCATTCCACAGAAATACCATCCTGAGCCAGCAGCCCAGAAGGAATAGCTAACCTGACACATGCTCTGTCCGGGCAACCAACCAGTACACTTGCTTTTTAAGCTCAGCATCAATAGGGCACTTTGCGGGGCATTCACAAACACTTGGAAAGCCGTGGGCACAGAAAATCAGCCCTTGTATGGACAGCTGCATGGAGGAAAAAAAAGAAAAACCCAAACAAAAAAAACCCAAAACCAAACCAAAAACCCACCCTGGAAAGCAGTTTATGCAGCATTAGGTGTGAAAGTTGTACTTTGCCGTAAGGAGACTCGTTTTGAGTTCGTACCACTTGTTTAAAAGGCAAAATATTTCCTCATTCATTTTAGAAGCGGCAGCTCTGCCCCCCTCCCCTCCTCTCTGCATAAACATGCCACATAGACACACACTTACAGGAGAATAAAGAACCCGCAGTTGTAAGTATCCCAGATATTGATCTCTATCAGGCTACATAAACCAGCAGTTTTAGCAGTCTCTCAGGAGTTTGCTGTAAAAGCAATTGGAACTGCAATTAACAACAGCACATCTTAGGATAGGGAAAGACTTTAACTAGAAGCTAATTAGGAGGGCAAACACTGAAGCTTGTTAGCTGAGATGCTAATGAGAATTATACTTGAGTGGCAGCAGACTAGCTATTCAGAGTTAATTAGAAACCTCAGCTGATAGTATATTGCTCTTAAGAGCTTTCAAAACAAACAACTGGAAAAACTGTCCTGCAGCTAAGGATCCAGCGTGCCATGTTGGGTAATTCATGGCACGGGGAACAGCCAAGAAAATTACACTCAGGCATGAAAGTAATTTAGCAGCAAGTGGGAAAGGTAGAGAGGAGGTTTTTAGGAGGCGCGTGCCCTCCTGGATTTCCTGTGAGGGCTCTCTTCATCAGGGGCATCAAACCTGGTACCCCACCGTTCACACCTCCCAGCAAAAACAGGGGCCGGTTGCACCAGAGGGTGAGCTGGAGGGCTGCCCCACGTGTCCACACCAGTCTGGTGCAGAAGTGGGACGGGGATTTGGGCTGGTTCAGCAGAGAGCCTTCCCATCCCACCCTCAGCCTCTCCCGCCCCAGCCCTGGGAAGCTGCTGGGGTGAGCTGTGCCAGGGCCAGGCAGCAGCTGGGTGCAAGGTGCTCTCACCATCCATCCATCCATCCATCCATCCCTCTGCCTTCCCCAGGGGACACGGTGGGGTTTTATTCTCTCCCCCTCTTTTATACAGTGAGGAGGCAAGGACTAAATCGAGGTGCTTCAAAGGGGGGAAAAAAAAAAAATAAAAATCTGTTACAGGTAACATCGCCGCAACGGGGAGCGTGAAGTGTGGCCTTACCTGGGCTGAGTTGCATGGCTGATTCCTGCTCTGAGCAGAGCCAGGGAGGCAAGGCAGAGGGGCTGCCTGTTTAAATGTTTCCTCTCTGCCTGATTGGAAGCGCAAGAGCCAGTCAGGGGCAGGGGAGAGGCTGCTAAACTCCAAGTAGGTTGCTTGTTTCAGGAAAAGGTTGGATACTGGAGAACCTGCAGGCCGGTTGGCAGCGCCTTTGAACACACGGGA